>JAQBSW010011502.1:0-19870 GCA_029291075.1 Eudiplozoon nipponicum
CATACGTGCGTTGTTTCGATGATGTGGTGCGCAATAGCAGACGTGTATTCACCAGCAGTTGAAGGAAGATGAAGCAGTGCTACAGGCAAGAATCGGGTGTGTATCTTGTGTATTAGATGAAGTAAGTGTTTTTGCAAGAATGAAATTTTTGATGTTTTTGCCGACAGTTTTGAGGAAAGATAAAGCAAGAATCTTGAATAAATTGGAAAAAGATGTAAAATCTGGAGCTTTGTGTGATTTACGACCGACCGATCTTGATAAGCGTGTGCTTAACTTATCAAAAGTGCCAATTGCTCAGCTAACAATGGAGGCACTATCGATGGGCCGAAATTATGGAGTACATCCTTCTAATAAATGCGATGTTGATTTTGAGGCAGCATTTGAATTTCTATTTGAACAAACAGCTAACTTGGGGCCAACCAGTATTGATTATAAAAATTGGTTCAAGGCTACACTTGTTTATCAGGCTTCACATCTGAAATCGTCTTAATGCGCAGAACAGCCAGTATTGACAAAGCAGCATCTAAATGCGTTTAGAATTATCAGCAGAAATGCAGACATTAAAATACTACGCGCTGATAAAGAAAAGAGCGTAGTTATAATGGACAAATCTGGCAACGTACAAAAGATGGAAAACGTGTTAAAGGAAAATACAAAATTTACACATTTAGACGATAAATCAGATGAAATAGACAGGGTGGAGCGCAAAGTAATAAATGAAATTAAGATTTTGACAAATGCCGGTTCTTTTCATGAGGCCACTGCACAGAAGCTCAAGCCAATTGGATCATCTACACCAATAATGTACGGATTACCGAAAAAAACACAAAAGAGGTTGTCCTATGAGCCCAATTTTATCAATGGTAAATTCTCCGTTTCATGCACTAGCTAAATGGCTAGTTCGTTTACTTGAACCATTACGTAAACTATTAGGTAATCATTCGGTTGCCGATTCGTTTGAGTTTGTAAACAAAATTCAAGATATAAATGTTAAAAACAAGATTATGGTATCTTTTGATGTTATGTCTTTGTTTACAAATGTTCCAATTGATGAAACCATTGACATTATAGTCAAAGCGGTAGAACACGATATATTACCATCGCCGGTGCCAGGTCAAACTCTACGCAAGCTTATCTTATTATGCACGAAAGACGTACGATTTCGTTTTAATGGAAACATCTACAAACAGACTGATGGTGTAGCAATGGGAAGCCCCTTATCTCCAGTGATGGCTGAGATTTTTCTAGGGCACCTAGAAAATACATCATTAAAGAGTGACATAAGTAAATATGCTCAATATATACGGTACGTGGATGATATATTTCTTGTACTTAAGAACTGGTCGCAATCACGAACATTACTTCAAAGTTTCAACAAAGCACATAAGAATATCGGCTTCACGTCTGAGCACGAGAAAGATGACTGTCTGCCTTTCCTACATGTACTATTAAAGAAAGAAACTAATGGTAAATTAAACAGAACAATTTACCAAAAACCAACATGGTCTGCACATTATTTGCATTACAGCAGTTTTGTGCCACTTCAATATAAATTTTTGCAACAGTTCGTGGTTGCTTTTGAAGAATTAACAGGTTGGTTAGTCAAGATTCTAAAGAAAATGAATATAATAAAGCAACTAACGATTTAATGTCTAATGGCTATCCCAGACAATTAATTGAATCAATTATTAAAAGGGGAGTTAACCAGAAACAGACGTATTATGGGCCAGAAAAGAAAACAGTTTACCTGAACATCCCATTTAAGGGGGATGCAGTTTCCCGAATGGCACAAAAGAAAGTTGAAGCAGCATTGACACGCACATTTAATACAGCCAAACTACGAGTGTTATTTAGGGTAACACACTTGCCTTTACCAGCAGTCAAAGAGAAACAGCCGTTAATGTCGATATCAAATATTATTTATCAATATACATGCGCAAGTTGTCGATCAACTTACGTAGGCCGATCGACCAGACGGTTAATTACTCGAATGAGAGAATATTGCAACTTGAACGCCTGTTTTAAATCAAATGGTGAATACACGTTTTCTATTGCGCAACACATCATCGAAACATCGCACGTATGTTCTCCAGACGTAGCATTCAACGTAATTACTAGATGCAAAAACAAAAGGGAGCTAGCCACATACGAAGCCTTATGGATAAACAAATTGCAGCCGGATTTATGTAAGCAGAAGAAGCACGTACAAGCATTGAGCTTGAACTGGATGTGACGCACGCAATTTGATTGGTTTCAGTTTTTCACACTCTCGCTTTGTTCAAGTATTTCTATATTGTTTTGCTTTCCAATTTATATATAAAGATATGTTCATTAGTAGATATTTGAGAAGAAAATACGAAAGAAGTATTTCTTATATCTGATAAAATTTCTTTTTGTTTTTACACACAGGAAGGGTACAATTAATTTTATTAAAGCTCGCATTCCAAAAGAATCGATATACATATAAGAACAAAACAACATACTCCATGGAATAACATTTATTAATAAATCTTATTTCTACCAGTATCTACAGCCATTGTTCTGGATTCGTTAGTATATTCGTTCATCCAATCCCACTGTACATTTGTCGTAACCAATCTCCTCTTCGTTATGTTAGCCTTTGTTTTGCGCAGTTTAGACCACTACTTTTGCGCAATTTAGACCACTCCTTTTGCGTAACGTCATTTGGTGGGTCATCGCTTTCTTTGTAATTGCGTCCGTAATTGATGTATGTGTCGTATTTTGCGAAGCATTGGCTATTTTAAAGGCATGTCAGTTATGTCTTTGTTCCAGTGCAATTTAATTTCTTTTTGAATTATTTTCTGCACGTTTAAGCAGGGCTTCAGCTTATTAATTGCAATAGTTTCAAAATCCAGAAGCATTTTCTCTGTTTGGCCTTGTAGAGAACTGAAAAATTGTTACTACTAACAGCATGACCTGTGAGTAGTACATGTACGCAAATTGCTGATTTTTGTGCAGGAGCTGCACCCCTCTTTAATAGTTTTTGAGGGAGATGCTGATTTATTCTAGTTTCGAGCCTCTTTTTTGATCTGCCGATGTACTGAGTGTTGCAGGTACATTGAAATTTGTATACAGACAAAGGTGTTGACGTCACAGAGAGGCTATCTTTTTTATTCGTGCGCATCAGTTTCGTTGTGTTGATCACCAGTCTCACCTGTATTGATGGAAACTTTGCTTTAGTCGCTCGAAGTACTTTTCGTTTGAAGATTTCCCCTGGAAGATCACCTCCAAAGGGAACACTAAGCGTTACTATCTGGGGAGTTTTGTTTTCCTCCAAATTGGCCTCGATTTTGTTGCGTTGCCTCAAGTTGTATTCGATGAACCAGTCCGGATAGCCATTATTTCTCAACGCTTCGCGAAGCAAATTTAGCTCTACTTCAATGTTGTCCGGTGAACAAATCCGGTGAACAAAATTAAAGAGGGGTGCAGCTCCTGCACAAAAATCAGCAATTTGCGAGCATGTAATACTCACAGGTCATGCTGTTAGTAGTAACAATTTTTCAGTTCTCTACAAGGCAAAAACATAGAAAATGCTTCTGGCTTTTGAAGCTATTGCAATTAATAAGCTGAAGCCCAGCTTAAACGTGCAGCAAAAAATTAGAACTAGATTTATTAATAAATGTTATTCCATAGGTACGTTGTTTTGTTCTTACATTTTTTTAAATTGTGAAAATAGAAACGATCAATATATATATATAGGTTACAGTCGTTACATGGAATTTAAAAAATATTTCGGATTTATCTAGATGTTTACTTTTCTCACTGTGGTTGTGAAAATTAGTGTCTAAGTAAGGGTTCTGTTCTATTACGTATATTATAATACAGATTTACTATTTTTAAGTTCTTGCTTAGTTTTTATTTAGGTATTACCATGACCCTCCGATCTACTTTTTTGTGATAAAATTTACTTACAACACCCATCCTTGTTGCTTCTATTAAATTAAGAGGATAGCCATTAACATTGAGTAGTCCTTGCTACATACCTAATTCAATCTCACTATTTCTTGTATCCGTTACTCTCGGGCTTCAAATTCTCATCGATTTTAAGATACCGATTTCTTTTCTATAGTGTTAAATTGACTTTAAATTGAAAAGGATACCTGATTAAGTATCCTTCCTATAAAATTTCTTCCTAATTTTTTTAACAAATCAAATAAAAAACAAAACAAGCAACGGTAATTTGATGCATTTTCCAATCGTAAATTGCAGTTTGCTCATCTGATTTGTCAAGTTTAGGAAATTTACCATACCATTTAGTTGAGATTTTTGGTAAATTTGATCTCAATTGAAACGAAAGATTTGCAAGTTTAGTTGTTTCGTTAAAGTGCACCAATATACCAATACCTAAAGCTCTGGACTATTTTCAGTGTTTCCTGGTTGATCATCCCGTAGTATTAGCAGAAAGTTAAATGAAGATTAGATATGTTATGGAGATGCTGAAAGGAGGTGTCTACTACATTTATTAATTCTAGGAATGATTTTCTACGCAAGTTAGAGATGTTAAAATTAGACAAATATACGTGAAGTAAGATAAAACAAATTTTGGACCGAACAATGATGCTAATACCTAACTCCAAACTGAGTAGGAAAATAAAAACGGTAGTATTGAAATAATATATGCTTAGCTTATTATGATTGACCCTTACCATTGGCAATATACTTCATAACCCAAAAAAGGAATTTGAAGCGTTAGAAAATTCAGGAGTCTATGAAATTCCATGTAACTATTATAACTTAATGTATGTGGGAAAAACCATACGCCCAGTTAAGGTAAGAAGAAGAGTACATGGAACCGCATGCAAATATCAAACAGTGTTAATAGATCAGATCTTGCATGGTTTACAATAAAGTTAGGACACACAATTGGGATGTTTGCAGACGCACTTCTATCTGTGGTTGTAGTAGATCGAAAAGATTGATTAGATAATCCTTCGTAACTAAATCGAGAAATGACCTATTGACTAAGCACTAGGTTTGATTTGGTTTGTAGTAGTATATAATGCTAGGAAGCGAAAGTTGCACGAATCATAATTATAACTTTTCTAAAGTAAAATAACAAGAAAGTTGGTTTGCCTTACCTTACAGAGGGCGTGGGATGAGTAATTAATTATCTCATAACATGATTTCGAATTAATTTACATATTCATCCTTGATAACTTGTTTTCCCATGTTATATATTAATTTAGGTTTTTTAAGTAGTGTAGTATTGTTTAATAAAACTATTTCTGGGCAAAAAGGGGTTTACTCGTTGCATTATTACTTATATTTTTCTTTAAATCTTGCCGTGCAATATCTCGTAACGTTCTACGCCCTCTTATTTTATGTAATAATTAATTGGCTGTTGCTGCTTCAAAAATAGCATAAATGATTAATTAGCAGCATGCTATAGTAAACTTTTAAATTATAAAATATTGACAAATTTCAGAGAAGTTACTTTTCTTGGCAAATTGTTTTGCGAATTAACAATATGAATTGTACATTATTAATTTTTTACTAACTGTTTTCGGGGTAAATCGCTCAGTTCGGATCAAATGAGATATTAATATTCGTTTTAAATCGGGAATTTTTGCTTCATTCAAATCTCAGGATTAGCACAAAATGTAAACGTTAACGGGAATTTGCATTTCAAAAGTTTTCTACAGCTGCCAAATCGTTTATAATGATAAGGTCATCGGAAATGTGCAACTGACAATGCAGGTCTGTAGGACAAGTAGAGCCGAATCTTGATTTTTAAAACGTACTGTACATACATTAATGTTTAAATCCGCTTAATTGATTCTCCGTCAGGAATTGACAATTTGCGAATGAGTTACATACTGCGTGTTAATACCAGAAGTCGTGCAATTTCTAGCATCGAGATAATAAATGTTCCATTGGCATATCTTTTTACTTTACAAACTTAGCCTAAGTATTTTTTTAAGATTTTGATATTTAAACTTTTAGTGAAACTTATATTTGAATTTTGTCAGTAATTTAAATTGGGTTATGTTTTGCATAATTTAGAAGAAAAAATTTTCACAAGTATTTAATGAAACATATTTAAAGGGAAGATATAAATTTTGTCTGATCTCAATACAATTGAAACGACACATTATTTGATAAATTTGGAGAGGAATATGCGATTTAGCAGGCTTACTTGTGTAAATCTCACCAATGCAGATTTACGCAAACACACCTAAAATGCAACATTTATTATTTAATTCATAAAATTATTTCCAGTGTTCATCTAACTACGAAGTAAAAATGATGAAGATGTTCATCTATGCAATTTGCATCAGATAATTTTAAGGTATAAAGAATAAAGAGCTGTTATTATCGAAGAATATAAAAATCTATATTGTATGAGACAGAGGTTCTCATTATCCTAAACGTATTGTCGTTTGATTAAACACGCGTAGCGTAATCAAAGGAGTTACTTATATAGTTTACAATGGGTGTAGGTTCGTTTTTATCCACCTGTCAAGAAAATGATGAACATAGCGTTGGACGTTAAAAATCATCTTAGAGTCAAACCTGCCGCAGAAGATAGAAAAATTCTCCTTAAATTAAATTCAGTAAGTACCCGATAATCAGGTAAATGATCTATTCCCTGTCGCGCAACATGTTTCTTTTAAATCTTATTTAGGTACTTAGTACCATTTATTTTACTGTCATTGAAGTCAGTTAAAATATCTGCATAACAATTTCACTAATAGTGTTATATTAAAACTCGATGGTCAATAGTTCATACATGTCAATTGAAAGCCAGTTGGCAGTCTGTTATCATGTCTGTAATACCATTCCTACCTGTTTTATCTCTAAACTTCAGAACTACATCTGCGATTTATACAATACTATCACGCATATCTAAAAGACATTGATAGCATTTTCATACTTAGAGTGAAGGAGTGGAATAAAATAACAGGCTTAGAGAATTTATTTTTAAGCACAAAAGCCTTCAGACTTACACAGCCTTCAATTGAAATTGTGATATTGAGAAAGTAAATTGATAAATTTAAAAAGAAATAATTAACATTTAGACATAAACTGGATAATAAATTCACGATCACAGCGCTGTATCCATTTTGTATAAAGTCTATTTGACACAAAATTTCTACAAATTAGTAAATTAAATAGTTCTGATGTAATTAAATACCTCTGGTTGGTGATGTTCTAATCTACAATATCTCAAACAAAATATTAATTCAAACATAAAATGTCCTTTTATAAAATCAAATTGAAGCTCCGTTGAACATACCAGTATTGTTAATTTATATGCATGTTCCAGCTGACCAATGTACTGGGGATTGAACACTTGCCATCCACTAATGAGACAAATCCAATAAAATATTAGACCAGAAATGCAGGCAAGAATATTTTTGGAATTAAACGAACTTTGGTTGCGCGTGTGGTGATAACAATTATTATAATCAAAGTTGCGGTCTTGATATAAACACCTGACCAATTAATTACTTACATATGTCAGTATAAACTAAGAATTTTATAGTGTAGAAACCGGTCTACTGGATCAATTGCCGTTTCTACACTATACAATTCTTAGTTTATACTGACATATGTAAGTAATTAATGGGTCAGGTGTTCATATCAAGACCGCAACCTTGATTATATTAATATTTTTGGAATATCCGTGTATATTTTATGAAATTTTTCACTCAAACCAATTTGGTTATTATTTATTTCAAAACAAAATTTAATAGAAGCCGCATATTGCGTATGCAGTCAGTTTTTAACAAAATTTCCCCACAGTTGAATAAAAAGGAATAAAATTTGCGTATCAATTTAATATAGACGGGTGAACGTTTGACTGTGTATGCACAAACAATGCTTCCCTTTTTGCATCACTAATTCAAAAAATTCCTGAAAATAAATATGTACCTAATTTAGAATCTTTTTGAAATGATCTGTGCTCTTTGCCATTATTTAAAGAATACCAATTTATTCCGTTATGTTTAACAACTAGTAAATAAGATAAATACATTCGATTTTGGGGCTTAGATTAAAGACAATATTCTACGTAATAAATTTTCTGTATGATTTTCATTTAGCATCTTCTAATTCTAAATGGATCGAGTGACATATACCTGTCGTATTTTAATGGGACGTTTACAATAAATTGTAAAAATTCGTTCCGGATAATGCGATAGTGTTTGCGATTTAGAATAACTGAAAGCCGTGGGGAATAATCAGGTTTCGAAATCTAAAAGGTATCTTATTTATAATATTTGGTTACTTTTTACTAAATCATTTTATAAAGAGACGGTTAAACAATATTCACCAACCTGTTGCAGTGATTAATTTGGCTTGAAACGATTTTGTCCATTTACACTTTATTTCAACTATACATGAATTTAGACGTTGAAAAATGCAGAATTAAGTTGAAAATGTCCTTAAGTATAGTTTTCTGATAAATTGTGTTTATCGAGCAAACATTTACATAGAGAACGAAGCGCCTCTTTAATTCTACAAGGCAAATTTAGTGTCACATAGTTTTGTCAAAAATTAAATGTGCAAATTTAGAATGTTAAGCACAAATTTTAAAAAATGGAATGCGAATCATATTTGCAGATATTGATTGCCGAAAGAAAGCATTAAGTTTAACAAATTTAAATGTCACATTAGAATTTCGGAATTAGTCAGAAAAAATAAATTTCTCGCTTGTTGTGAGCACATCATCTGTTATACAATGTGTAAATCAACTTATAATGTTCAGAATTACATATTGATTTTTGTTTGAAAATGTAGTTTACCGAGTATTGACAAGGCATGAACTTTAATCATAACAAATATTACGAAATTCATTAAAGACTTAATGTAGTAGAGGCTCCATTTCTATTAGTAACTGAGAACCCCATAGATGCCAAGTCGTTTTCAGTCCTTAGTTGCCCATTGGATTCTGATAAGCTATAATACTCATTCACATCTATTAAATTCATGCCTGCTTTTTCTTGAGCTAATTCACTTGTTTCCTCAAACTTAAGATTAGCCACCATGCTGATCGTAAATAATTATTAATTTGATAACTTAGTGTTAGGCAAACGGAATGTGAACTCCTTACGTAGCAAAACACCCGATCAAATAACCTGGAAAGAAATAAGACGTTAAAAACTGAATTATTAAATTACCTGTTCCAGAGCGTCCCCAATATGTACGATTCAAAAGACAAAATGATAGCAGGTGTATATTGTGAAAATCAAATAATTATAAAAGTGATTGGAGAAAAGGAACAAATGCAGCTTGCTGAGGAAAGTCAGGCCAGTCAAGTACAGATTATCAAAACTGAAATTACGCACAATTCAAAAGTATATATCCTGTCAAGTATTTAAACAAAGGATATTATAGAAAATAAACGTACAATTTATTTAAATCTGAACACTAAGAACGAAATCGTAAATATGTAATTGGCGAGCAGTCCTTAAAAGACGAATCTTGGTATGTTTTCAAAAAATTAGTTCCAATATCACTTAAACAAATAGCATTGCTTCAGTTTTGTGATGGCTCTTCCATAATATTGAGATCAACTTTCGGGTTCTGTTACAGTAACGGGCTTTAAATATGTATCTAAAATCAGAAATTTAATGTTTATAACTATTAACTGTTTGAAATACTTCGATTCGCAGGAAAAAAGTACAGGTTTAGGTCTCTATTAGAAGATAGATTGTTCATGTTTTTATCTGGAGTGATTTTTTGTCACATACATAATATAAATGAAACACAAAATATCACATTCTACATGTGTTTGCACCGAGTTACAGAACTGGTTATGCTTCATATTGCAGTTTCTCTTCCACACAAAATAAGCCATGGTTTTCTATAATTTTCTAAATAGCAAAAAGACTCAATTTGGTAAATACGGAAGTTTTGCAGTCAGTAGAAGTTTTTATAATTGAAATAAGAGCGATATTGGTTTTAAAGCAACAAATGAACTGCTATTTAATACAGCAGGTGAATTAGAGCTCAAATTAACAGACAATAAAAACTGAATTAAAGCTACTTCACATCTGAAATGGTTTGAAAGCGCGGAACAGCATGCATTGTAATGAATGTAATGATATCAGCAAACAGAACAAATACTACGCGTTGATAGATACAAATGCGTCACTATAATGGAAAAATGAGACTATGCACAAAATAGGGAGAACGAGTTGATTAAAAAACAAAATTCTTGCATATGTTGTGTATGTTTGATGAAATATTCTTAGTTAAGCGGAATATAATGAATAAAATGAAAATTTAACTGATGCCGGTTTAACTGAGACAGCAGGGGTAAAAAAGCTCAAAAAAATCAGAATCAGTACACGCACTCTTTGCAGACTTCCATAAACACAATTTTTTTCCTATTATGAATTTTGTTAAAGACCACATTTCAAAATGTGATAGTCTAGAAAACATTAATACAAAATCATTGAAGGAAGGGATAACTCTTAGCAGCTCAACATTTACTAAGGAACAAATTCAGCAATGGACGCTATAATAGACAGTCAATGACGAAAAATGTATTAGTTAATCTGTCTGGACTATCCACTCGATAAAAAGGAAAGATGACTGATATTAACAAAATTGCTATTGTGTTAGTAACCGATACCAACATTACAGTAATAAAAAGTACATGGTACTAACCCTATGGATTCCGAGTCGATATATGGTACCAACATGATGGATATTAATGAATGCTTTACTTCACCGAAACTTAGAAAAACAACTATTTCTGAACAACTGTTACTTCAGTAAATCCATACACTCTGGCATTGATCGATATCAGTTATCACATTTCGCGGTAAGCATGACATTATTCAATTCAATATATAACATTTGAACACAGTTTGGTGCGGAGAACTAATATATATGCAAGTATGTATAAGGTTTTGTGAACCTAGTAACAAATTAGTTCAGTTGAGGCCAGAAGGATAAACCAAAGACAGCATGAACAGAAAGTATAATCACATGCACATTCGTTTCGTGCTAACTGGCGACTCATCAGTAGGAGCCGGTATTATGCTCTTTAACGATTATATATTTGGGTGACGAATGTGGGATAATAGGACGGTACAAACTCCTACTTACCCCACATTCCTCACCCAAATATATAATGGTTAAAGGGCGTAATACCGGCTCCTACTGATGAGCCGCCGGTAAGCACGAATCGAATTCGAATGAGATTATACTTTCCGTTAATGCTGTCTTTAGTTTATCCTTCTGGTCAAAACTGGACTATTTTGTTACTAGGTGCGCAACACCTAATACATACTTGTATATATTAGTTCTCCGCAAGAAACAGTGTTTAACTGTTATATATTGAATTGAAGGTTGTCGTGCTTACCACTAAATGTGATAACTGATATCGATCAAGTCCAGAGTGTATGGATTTACTGGAGTAACAGGTGTTCAGTTATAGTTGTAATTCTTAAATTCTGTGAACTATAGCATACATTGATATCCATCAAGTTGGTACCATGTTTCGACTCGGAAACCATAGTGTTAGTACCATGTACCTTTTCGGTATTGTAATGTTGGTATCGGTTACTAACACAATAGCCATAGTGTTAGTATCGTTTACAGACTCGGGATATATATTATATAGAGTGAGTTAGCGTTGAAGTCGCATTGTCGAGACTTTATATAATGTTAGCTTCACTACTGCAGATTTACACATTCGTCTAGGAGATTGTAGCGTCCTATTATTCCACATTCCTCACCCAAATATATAGTGGTTAAATGGCGTAATACCGAGATATAAAAATTCCATTTTCATTTTATTGTGGTCATGTTTCTGAAATTTAGAAAGATACCAATCCGAATACATTTAAAAAGACCCAAAAAATTGCATGACCATCTTTAGTCCTGCGTATCTGTCTTTTGGCGAATGAAGTTGTTCTTAATCTTAAGTTCCTGACATTGACTTTAAACGTTGTTATCAGAATCCAATAAATCAATTGTGATTGTTAACTAACGTAAATAGCTGTTGCGAAAGCTGCCGAAATATAAGATAACTGACTGCAATGGAATTTTGCAGCTGAAATTCCATTCAACTATCCGTTACCTGAACTCACAATCTATAAACTGGGTTCTCCTACTTTAAACTTTATTATTATTTTCTTTCGCACAAACTAAATCAAAGGTGCAATTGCTTCATCTGAATAATTTGATACAATGCGCAATTCTATTATGAGATGTTAAATAAATTTTAATTTTGAGAAGCAATTATATTGTGCCTTGGTTTTACATAAGATAAGTTTGCGATTTTATATTCATACAGCGAAACACTTTTGTAGGGTTGCAACTAACCCCTTGTTTTGTATCTCCTCAAAAGTTCTGTTGAACTAAACTATTCTAACTTCCTTTAGTTTCGTGTTATCTGTGCTTATATAAAATTTATTTCGTAGATATATAATAAGTGACTCAACATTGACATAATTCGATCAATTTAGTTTCGTGTTTACTTCACATTATTTTAGTTAATGTTTTAAGTTTAACTTTTGTTTCCGTTTTATGTGTAAATAAATGAACAAGGTATGGCTTTATATCAATAAATCTAAAAATTCTGGGCATTTTGTATCATGAAATGTTCGCTGAAATAAAACTGAATATTCAAATTATTTCAAAAACGATTTAGTACATACTCAGTTTCCGTTTATTGTTAAAGTAAAGACAGTTAATTACAAAATAATATATCAATGGCAAACGATTTGAAATAAAGGAAGTTAATTTAGTTTAACTTGTCAAATGCATCACATTTCGCTAAAAAAATCATATCTGAATTACACACATATTTATTATTTAAAGTTAAATTTGCATTACTGGCTTATCTTAACATATCATTTTCTCAAAGGACACTATTTTGTAAAATAGTTTTTTTCTAAAAATGTTCCAAATTTAGCAATTGTAAAGTTAGATTCAGGATTTTCCGCATTTACTCATTTTCACAGTTTAACTGCTCACAATTTTCTATTTGGACTTCCATTGCATAGCGCGAGCATCATTGTTATGCTTAAACTACCGTATCTTAATGTTGCATAATGAAATTTATTTATACTATAAAACACTTTCAGGCATCCACGATTATCATACCATCCAACGAAACTCGTAATAGAAAATTATGAATTATTAGACTGATCATATGAATGAATATAGCAAATCATGTGAATTAATAGAAAAAAATAAAAAAATATAAATGTCATACTGACTTATACAATTTAACAATAATTGTTTGCGCGGATGGTGGTAACAATTCTTTAAATCAAGTTTGCAAGCTCGAAGTAAACAGCAATACCACTGTATTTAACCAGTCGTCGAACAACATAACAAAACTACCGCCAGCCGGAACGAACTGACGCGTTTCGAACTTCCATGGTCATCATCAGAGTACAACGTCAAACTGATTATCGATGATCAAACCGCATTGAATATATATGTAAATCAAAGTTAGATATGTGGTTCTCACATCTAGCAGTTTCGCATACATTGAACTTGACTGGAAATATCGGCTGCATAATATCTATGCAGTCACGAACATTAACAGTTTGCAGCTGGCCAGATTTTAGGATTATACATAAATAACAAATTAAATTAATAAATGAATAATTCACAATAATGTCCATTACTTTCGAATATTACATAGCACATACTTTACTAAGAGGATAAAACACATTTAATAAAATACGTATGCTTATTGGGAAAATGAGTTCGAGAATACACAATTAATTGTTACAATATTTTGTTTATATAATTAATTGGAGTTCACTTGATTAAGTGGATGGAATTTGGTCTGATTTTCGTTTTCTTTGCTTATTGCGGATCGATTGATCAATGTTCATTCCTGTTTGCCTTCGTGCCTGTCTGTGTGTGTGTATGTATCATTTGCAATTTGTTACAGAGTGATGATGGAAATCTGGTAATTCTTGTATAAATCGATTGTGTTTTGCTATGTTGTTCGCGTTGGTGGCTATTGTGTGTACAAATGTTTATCCCGTATGGTTTGTTTCATGTTGTGTTTTATATTGTCCCGTTTGTAACAATGCAGAA
Source organism: Eudiplozoon nipponicum (assembly GCA_029291075.1). Classification (NCBI taxonomy): domain Eukaryota; kingdom Metazoa; phylum Platyhelminthes; class Monogenea; order Mazocraeidea; family Diplozoidae; genus Eudiplozoon; species Eudiplozoon nipponicum. The sequence continues at coordinate 14,041 of JAQBSW010011502.1, forward strand.
TGTACCGATTGAAGTGTTGATTGCTCACATTTCGGTGTGATATCTATCACTGATGTTGATAATAATGATGCGGTTAGCGTACCAGTTTTAAATTCAGAGTGTTTCTAGTTAAATCGAATATTTGTGAATGCTGACATAATGGGTGTTTAGGTTAGCTTAGTTTCCACTACACTTTCGTTGATTTCTGTGATTCATGGCTAGTCAAGAAAACTTTAATGTTGGTTAATATTTTGAAATTTAGGGAGGATGATTGTTGTTCAACTAAATGGGCTTCATATACGTATACTAATTCTTCAACGTTCCTTTTTTGCCTACCTGACAATTATGTTCAATTTTCTGTGAATCACGTTTCAAATAAAGTCTAGGGAAAAGCTGGTTTAACTGATGGTTTCAAGCATATATACATAGCGTTACTATTTTTTTCAAATATTAGAAACAAGAACCGTAATCCATGGAATAACATTTATTAATAAATGTTATTTCTATCAGTATCTACAGTCATTATTCTGGATTCTTTATTATTTTCGGTCATCCAAAACAAACTGTACATTTGTCGTTATCAATCCCCTCTTAGCTAATTTTGTTTTTGATTTGCGCAATTTAGACTACTTCTTTTGCGTAACGTCATGTGGTACGTCATCGCTTTCACTGTGAGTGTGTCTGGAATTAATTAGTGTTTCGTATTTTGCGACATATAGTTTATAGTTGGAGGACTATTTGTTATGATTCGTTCCAGTCCAGTTGGATTTCATTTTGAATTACTTTCTGAGTGTTTAAGCAGGGTGTTGGCTTACTAAATGCAATCGTTTTAAAAGTCAGTTGCATTCTTTCCGATCTTGCCTTATATATAAATAAAAATTGTTACTAATAAAAGCATCACATGTCAATAGTGACAAATTGCTGATATTTGTGCAGCAGCTGCAACTATATTTAATAATAGTTGAGAGTGATGCTGATTTATTCTAGTTAAAATCCACCTTTTTGATCTGCCGATGTACTGAGCAATGCAGGTACATTGAAATTTAAATTCAGATTAAGGTGTTGGCGTTACAGAGAGACTTTCTTTCTCATTACTTAGTTTTTTTATTACTATTTGGTCTCAATTTTGCCACGTTGTCTCAAATTATATCGAAAATTGCAGAAGGGATAGCCATTATTTTTCAAAGTTTAGCGACAAATCAAACTCATGAAGCAAGACAAAGGTATAGGCATACTGTTAATGAACTCTTCGGACTTTAGTCAAGTTATGTTACAAATAATTAACGACAAAACAAAATTTAAACGCGAAGAGTTACGACGCAAAACCACAGCTAACTTAGAATATTCTATAACGAGATTCTCAGCAGAATTATTTAGAAGGTCGAAACCAAACTAGAAATCAACATAGAGGACAAAAAAATACATTTATTACACAATGTAAAAACGCAAAGCCAGTAATTTCAACACCACCGACATTATATGTGTTGCCTAAGTGTCAGAAAACGACAGCAATGGTAGACTTCCTCAATTCAGACCCATATTATCTATTTTGCAATCTCCGCAGCACGGGTAGCCATATAATTATAGCGTGTTATAAAACCAATGATGAAAGAAACAATGGAACACATGGTATAGGGTATTTTTCATTTGTAAAAAAAATTGCGACTTTAATTTAAAAGAGAGGATAATGTTGTCCCTCGATATAAAATCCATCTTTACTGGTATTTCACTAAATAAAACTATAAATATTCTGTGTGAATAGCTGCGATCATCAGTAGCGCAAACTTTGATAAAAGGAAACTACTTTTAATATGTAAATACAACAAATAACTTTTATTCCAAGGAGTCTTTTGCAGACAAATTGTCGGCATAGGCATGGGTGGTCCTCTTGGGCTAGTCTTGACAGGCATAATATGCATCATTTAGAAACAACTGGATTAAAACCATTTATCAACGGATCTAATACTTACGTACTCTACGTTGACGATACATTATTGGTCGTTGAAAAGAATGGAGATGCAAATGCACTGCAACATCACATAAAATATGTAGAGTAAGCAATCTAGGTTATATTGGAAGAAGAATATGAAGGGTATCTGTCATTTTTAGATTTTGGAATAACGAAAAATGAGAAAGGTACCATATCAATATCGGTTCACAAGAAATCAGCTGGACTGCGCAGAATTTCCATTATTCCAATAGTGTACCAAGGGCGAACAAAAAGAGACTCATAACCAGTTTAGGCACACGAATATACGCAGGATTTGTTCACCAAACAACATAAAATTAGAGCTGATCCTCTTTGCGAAACGTTGATAAATAATGGCTTTCCCGTCTGGTTTATCGAATACAATTTGAGGCAACGCAACAAAATTGAGACCAATTTGGAAGAAAACCAAATGCCTCAGGGATTTATGCTAAGTGTTTCCTTTGTAGGTGATCGTCAGGCTGAGATCTCAGAAAAGAGAGTAACTCGAGCGACTAAAACTCAGTTTCCGTCAATAGACGTGAGAGTTGTTTTCAACACAATAAAACTTACACGAACTGGTAGAAATAAGATATATAATATATATATATATATATATATATATATATATATATATATATATATATAAGCCACAAATATAACGCTCTAACAGCAATATAATGACCTAAGATTTATAGAATAATTAAATACTAATAGTTTATGCCGTTGACAAAAATAATAATTTGAATCTTTCTCCCAGCTATTTCTTGAATGATTGCAAAGTGTGATCGTCAAACATCGAGTATCCACAGTTTACTTTCAAGTATAAGTTAGTCAAAGATCCGATCGATAGCCATTTCCTAGTAGCGCCCTCGTTCGTCTTCGTGGTGACTCGGTGCTCAATCGTCCCTTTCCTCCTGAATCTTCCAGATCATTCATACAAACCAATCTAATCTTCGATGACTTGCAACGTTGCGGAGCGATATTTCAGAATAATTGTCAGTCAACGAAGATTAGATTGTACTTTGCGCTTAAAACCGAGATTTTCATTTCAGAAAGCCGGAATCAGTATCAATAGCCATAGATCTCATTGTAACAGATCTTCCGTCCATTTCAGATTCTGCAAGGAATGCCCTCCAAAAAGTTACGATGAATGTTTTTGGTTCGCTACCTCGGGATTCTTTATCATAGTTATTTTTTTATCGCAAGCCGCTAATTATTAACTCACAAAAGAGCATTGCACTACAAAGACTCGCTACGTGTTCACAACTCTAGTCTTGAGTTCAGACAGACGAAATCGTTATCGAGAGACTTTTAAAATTTATTTATAGTCGATTTTATCCTAGTCAAATTATGCTTTTATATCTACACAAGGCACTGCTTTGAAGCAACCAAAATTAATTTTCCTACTCAGCTTGTACAATCAGATCGATATCATTATTGATAAAATTGGCTGGCCATTTTTTCATTTCCCCCAAATACAATTCTCCGTTTGAATTTAATTTTGCCTATTCAACTTTTGGGACACAAATATTTTGGTTGAAACCTTTTAATTACAAGACAACGACACATTTAAAATCGCCATAGATAAGGACACAAAAATCCGAAATAATAATATAAACATTCATAAGGCCATAATTCAATAAAGAAATTAAAATGTAATAATACTTATTACTTCTTAATGCATTAAAAATGTAAAAATACTGTTGGCTCAAAATGAGATACACAGAACCAAACCTCAGAATATTGCCGGTATACTTCGCTGTAGCATCCTCCACAAATCGAAAGTTGGTTCATTCAAATAAATAAAATCCTTACTGTTTAATTTGTGTTTTGTTTACCATAACGCACGTAGTCAAGTTATTCACATTATCACAGCATAAATTATCGAATACTCACTCTGTAAAAGTCATTTTACCGCTCTCTCATTTTATTTCTTGGACAATAAAATTATTATATTTGAAGCTCCTCATATATATATATATATATATATATATACATATATTACAAGGAAAGAAGCAGGAGAGATAAGAAACAATGTGGCCTGAATATTTATTGTCGGTCTATTTCTACCAGTATCTACAGCCATTATTCTGGATTCGTTAGTATATTCGTTCATTCAATCTCACTGTACATGTGTTGTAACCAATCTCCTCTTCGTTATTCTAGCCTTTGTTTTGCGCAATTTAGACCACTACTTTTGGGCAATTTAGACCACTCCTTTTGCGTAACGTCATTTGGTATGTCATCGCTTTCATTGTAATTGCGTCCGTAATTGATGTATGTGTCGTATTTTGCGAATCGTTGGCTATTTTTAAAGGCATGTCGGTTATGTCTTTGTTCCAGTCCAATTTAATTTCTTTTTGATTTATTTTCTGCACGTTTAAGCAGGCTTCAGCTTATTAATTGCAATAGCTTCAAAAGCCAGAAGCATTTTCTCTGTTTTTGCCTTGTAGAGAACTGAAAAATTGTTACTACTAACAGCATGACCTGTGAGTAGTACATGCTCGCAAATTGCTGATTTTTGTGCAGGAGCTGCACCCCTCTTTAATAGTTTTTGAGGGAGATGCTGATTTATTCTAGTTTCGAGCCTCTTTTTTGATCTGCCGATGTACTGAGCGTTGCAGGTACATTGAAATTTGTATACAGACAAAGGTGTTGACGTCACAGAGAGGCTATCTTTTTCATTCGTGCGCATCAGTTTTGTTGTGTTGAACACCACTCTCACCTGTATTGATGGAAACTGTGCTTTTGTCGCTCGAATTACTTTTCGTTTGAAGATTTCCGCTGGAAGATCACCTCCAAAGGGAACACTAAGCGTTACTATCTGGGGAGTTTGATTTTCTTCCAAATTGGCCACGATTTTGTTGCGTTGCCTCAAGTTGTATTCGATGAACCAGGCCGGATATCCATTATTTCTCAACGCTTCGCGAAGCAAATTTAGCTCTACTTCAATGTTGCCCGGTGAACAAATCCTGCGTATTCGTGTGCCCAAATTCATTATTAGGTTTCTTTTGTACGCCCTTGGCACACTACTCATATAATGGACATATTGTCCAGTCCAGCTTGACTTCTTGTGAACTGACCTTGAGAGAGTACCTTCTTCATCTCTCGTTATTCCTACATCTAGGAAGGATAAATATCAGTTTTTTTCTTCTTCTATTGTAAACTGGATTGCCTGGTCTACCTTGTTTATGTGATGTAGCAGTGAATTTGTATCTTCATTCTGTTCAACGACCATGAAAGTATCGTCAACGTAGCGCACGTAAAAATGAGCTCCATTGATAAATGGTTTCGAGCGACAAAAGCACAGTTTCCATCAATATAGGTGAGAGTGGTGTTCAACACAACAAAACTGATGCGCACGAATGAAAAAGATAGCCTCTCTGTGACGTCAACATCTTTGTCTGTATACAAATTTCAATGTACCCGCAACGCTCAGTACATCGGCAGATCAAAAAAGAGGCTCAAAACTAGAATAAATCAGCATCTCCCTCAAAAACTATTAAAGAGGGGTGCAGCTCCTGCACAAAAATCAGCAATTTGCGAACATGTACTACTCACAGGTCATGCTGTTAGTAGTAACAATTTTTCAGTTCTCTACAAGGCAAAAACAGAGAAAATGCTTCTAGCTTTTGAAGCTATTGCAATTAATAAGCTGAAGCCCTGCTTAAACGTGCAGAAAATAATTCAAAAAGAAATTAAATTGGACTGGAACAAAGACATGACTGACATGCCTTTAAAAATAACCAACGCTTCGCAAAATGCGACACATACATCAAATTACGGACGCAATTACAATGAAAGCGATGACACACCAAATGACGTTACGCAAAAGGAGTGGTTTAAATTGTGCAAAAGCAGTGGTCTAAATTGCGCAAAACA
>JAQBSW010011503.1:0-15000 GCA_029291075.1 Eudiplozoon nipponicum
TGGATTAGGTGTTTTATGAAGCCCGAATCCGCGATAAAAAAATTGTTACCACCACGCGCGCAATAAAAAAAGTTTAAGCTTAAACATGGAATGACTTTGACATGAGAGCTCCTCTAAATCGACGAAAACGAGTCAGGCTGACGTAGGGAGCCCGCTGTTCAAAGAAAAATTTGTGTCTTTAAAATATACTACGCAAGATTTATTCTTCGAGCCGCGAAAAACGTGACGAAACTAAATTTGAATGGAAGGAAAAAGCCATTGAAACGTGAGTACGGAATAGAATCCTGTATTCGTCTCCTCTATTTTGTAGCATATTTAGGAAACCTCGAATAAATTCTTATTAGAGATTGCTTTTAAGTAGTTTCTTAAATAAAAAAAACATTTAGTGGATAATAACTTCTGATCACAAGCAGAATGGCATAAAATACGAACGATTGATTTGCAATGTTTATGAATATAAATGTAATCCATCAAAATTGGGCATAACAGATTTCAAAATTTGTTCTAATGATTGCATTGATGTTGGTAAGTTTTTAATTTAATAGACATTAACTCAAATAGGAGAAAATTCGGAAAATCTGCTTCCTGCGTCATTTTCAGACAAGCAGCTGGTGGACGGCTTCAGACAGAAGAGACGAGCGAGAGCCCATCAATCGAGGCCACACATATTCTGAGCACCTGGAAATTTAAAGGATTCAAGATTTTACCGACATAAAAGCGCTATCAACTGTCCCGCTCAAGAAAATAGCGGAATCAAAACAAACAAATAAGGACATCGCTGCGCAAAGTCCAAGGACATTTATGCATTAACTCAAATGCTTGAATGAAAGGCTAATCGGCAAATGATCAGGATGACTGTAAAAGGGTTTTGTTTTTATTCAGACACACAAAACCTTTATTACACGCAATGAATTTTCAAAATACATTTAAAATTACACAGTATCGATTGAACTTTATTTATTCAAACGATTTTAATGGAGATGTAAACAAAAGTATACAGATAAACAATGTTAAAATTGATAGCCCACATAGGCCTGTAAAATACTGGTTCCTTTACATTTTTAGGTACACAGATTGTATTGACATATGTTTGATGAATTACCACTTATCCCGTCACTCTAAATTCGTCCACAATTCGCTTTTTTTAAATTTTTCCTGAACCAATCTTTTCCGAACATTTTCAAATAGGCTAACTGAGGACGGTTTCAGAGTGATGGGACAAGTGAGAAGCCATCAATCAAGTGTCAACAAAATCTGTGCATATAAATATGTAAAGGAATCAAGATTTTAGCGACCTACGTGTGCTTATCATTACCCTGCAACGGCAAGTTGTGTATTTAAATTCTACCATGACAGCACCGCGCAAGCATATGCTTCTTCATTTAAAATGTTATGTTTGGATGTAGAAATTGTCCACGTTACAAATACTCAAAAGTTTTCTATATAAATCCAAAATATTGAAATAAATCGAAAATTATCTTAGCGCAATTTTGATATGGGAATTTGAAAGCTTCATGGCAATTCCAATGCCCGAATAAATTGTTTTGCTTGCACATTTGTGGACATCGCCGATTTATTTAAACGGCTTCCAAACAGGGAAGTATTCCAACATACCTTGCTTTTATTAAACCTTAAAATCGCTTTTCTGTCACGTCGCAATTACACAGGACATGCCATGTTTTGTCATAGATAAGCTTGAAACAAATTTTCCTATGCATTTTCCCACGTATGATTGTACAAAAGAACAGTTCCAATTATGGATAACGTTGGATGCAGACTCTAATGAAATCTTATCTTTCACACTAGTAAGAGGAAGTTTGGCTGTGGGTGTTATTCTAGCCAATTTAGCTGAAAAATCTGTAAATAAATGTGGATCACAATCTACCTCGTATGTGCTTCATGGCCTCTTTACCTTTATATTGTTAGTGAATATGCACTGGTTCCTTGTCAACAGTGCAAACATGCACAGCGGATTTCATTATATTTTTAGGTTTTCACCAAAATATAAAATGTGATGAGTATCCGTCAATGCTAAGAGTGTCATGCAGTCAATTCAAATCAGTCTGAAAATTGCCTGGCGAAAGAATGTGTAATTTCCTATTAAACAGATTCATAGCTGAGCAATTTTTCCGTTTTGATGGGAATAAGTTGCTCAAATTCAAATATAACGCTATTAATTGTTTCTTATGAAAAACTGTTCTGCATAGTACGCCATCGGTTCAAGGTTTGAGCAACACGTCAAGAAAAGCTAGAGTATCGCTCTACTCGTTTTTATTCTCACATTCGCATGGAATTTATTGATTTTATTGAGTAAATCTCCGGCTTGCTCAAGGCCATCATAGACTAGCAGAAAGGTTAGACAGTTTCGATTTACTTAATAACATGCGCATTAACATATCGGCTGCAAAGGCCTTTCCATTTGAATAAAAGCTAGGTGTGTTGAGATGCTTCCCTATTTGGAAGCTATTTTAATAAAGCGACGTTGCCCAGAATTGATGAAGCGAAGACAATTTGTTCGTGAGTTTTCAAATTCCCATATAAATTTCCACTTAGATAGGTTTCTATATTTTCAACATTTTGGACTAATTGTGGCATAATTGCAATGCCACCGAAGGTCGTTTCTGGTAAAGCTGCGAAGAAGACTGCTACGATTAAGCGCCCGGGGACTGAAAAGAATATGTAGAAGAACTATAGGTTATATATATATATATATATATATATATATATATATATATATATCTACAAAGTACAGGCCAGTTGCACCCGGATACAAGCATTTCCTCAATGGCGATGTCAATCATGAACTCATTTGTAAATAATATTTTCGAGCTCATCGCGGCGGAGACCGGCCGACTTTCACATTACAACTAAGTTTTGTGCACAGCTTTTGCAGTTGATATTGCAACGAAGAAAGCAGTTTCAAAGTGTAGTATTGGTAGTAATGAATTTGGCACGTAGACAAAGAAACTCACGACTAGTAATGCAAATAAACTAACGCATATTGCCGATAAATGTTTTTATCTGGCATTTGCACAGACATTTTCTGAAGACATGAAGATGGTCACGGTCGGGAACAACTACTTTGTGTCGTAACATATAGCTCATCGTCGTTCACATATTAAAATCGGTGCTGTAGTTTTGTGTGTCTTCTAGTAGTGGTCTTGTTACGAAATCTCAACTTTTACTGAATTTTAGGCAATAAAAAAAGAGACGTGTGTACATAAAATTACACACGTTGATCTTGCTGGCTTTGATTTAGTTCTGAGCGTACGTAAACTAAATTTCCTCTTGTTACGAAATACCTGATACATAATTGCATATATCTTAGTTCTTTGCAGCTAAAAATCTAACAAATATGTGCATTTATCCCAAAATTGGAACCTCATTTCTGTTTATTAATAGTTCTTTATTTTCTTTTTCACCTGTGTGTGATGTTGTGCAGACGAAGCAGGATCGACCACAGAAATATCTAAAAAGTAATTACGTTGAAGCACCGGTCACCTGGCCTAATGACACAGTAACATTTTGTAACCATACAAATAGGGTATAGGGTGAGGCAATTATTAAATGGTAACTGACAGATTAATGTTATTTCTATTCAAAGCTTATTAATGAAGCAAATGTGTTGTCTAGCAGTTTTATATATCATTTTTTTTCAAATTAGCGGTGGTATCGTTAAACACAATCGAACTTACCGATGAAACTTTGCCTAGTTGCTATGTGATATGGAAATGTAAAGCAAAATTTGCTGCCTTTCGCAAAATTCAAACAATTTTTTTTAAATTTTAAAAAGAGTTTAAAATAAGGCAAATATTTAATTTCTAATGAACCTAGTTATTTATTTTAACTGCAATCTAATCAGGATTAAACAACGTTTTGCCTCTGGTTGCAAACAGAATTTCGGGTATCTTGTGAATTAAATTTAGTTGGTGACTGGTATAGCTTAGATATTGTATAGGAAGAACTCCGGTAAATTAAAATTTGTGTGAGACTCCAATGGTTCGGTGTTGTTTGTATTATTTACTTTAATTATGTAGAAATTGCGATCTAACCTTCGTTAGAAGGTCCGTCACAGCGATTCAAGGATGTGAAAGAGCTGAAGTGCGTACGCGCATGTGATTAAATCACACTTAACTTGCCAGCCATATCCAACGCGCATAGTGCGCGGGTAGTGATAAAAACTATTTTTAAATAATTTTTCAGTTTAGATCGTTTCATCTAGGAAGACGCAAAAAATGGAAACATTGGGATCTGTAACTTTTGGTTCACTAGGATGAGTGATACACGTGCAGTTAGCTATATTTTACTGATTATTTCGCAGTCCTAGACAAACACACGCATACACACACAGGCGTGGCATACGCTTATCTAATGAATCGCCAGAATTTGTTAGATCGTTCTAATTTCACTTGGATGACTGTTCACTTTCAGTAAATGATTACATCTCAATCCAAAATAAATGAGAGCCTATACACGGAGGTATGACGCTTACCTAGTGAATCGATAGTAGATTTATTAAATCAATGTAATTTTATTTCAATGAATGTACACGTGCAAACACACACAGAAGCAAATATGACGCACTTATCTAGTAAAAAGACAGTAGTGTTTAAGAGATCTAACAATAAGTATGACTGAAACAGTTCAAACTAAATTTACTATTTGACCTAATGATTGCCAAATTGTTTATCGGGTTTGCCTCAAGTTGATAAAGGCTTCCGAAACTAGAAGCAAAATCATACAGAGTAAGATTGAAGATAGTGGATGCAAACCCCCCGGTGGGTACAACAAGGGCCATGTAATTAAACAAAAAAAACTCCCGTCAGCTATACTAAGTTTATAGATAGCATAATCTCAACAAGGAAAACAATGACTGAAGATTAGCTTATTGTTCGAATGGAGAGAAAATGGAATTTTTATTCGTCTCAAGCTCGAAAACGTGATCTTAAACCATGTTAACAAAAGTCACGCAGTCAGAGATTTTTTTATTTGAATAATCTGTATGCATTTAACGAAAGTTGCAAAAGTAATAGTTTGTTGACGGCACTTTTAGTCCTTTACAATTTATGTGAGTTTACTAGACGTAAGAGGAGCATATCTAATCCTTATTTACTTATATATGCATGTCAGTTTGCAGTCAATATCTGATGATGATCATAGAAATCTCGAAAGCGTCACTACGTGGAACTGACGATTGTTTGACTTTATTGTGCGACTGGTAAGATTTAACGAGTTTGACATTTATTTAAAGGTCGCAATTATGAGTTAAAGTATTTGTATTACCATCCACGCAATGGTTTATATTTTAATTGTAAAACTTACATGAGGCGGGCTAAAGTTGAAGAAACTTAATCTTCAATAATTGCATGTGTAAATGTGTAGCCTGTATTTTTGGTAGAGTCAAGTCTAAGCGAGACAACCAAATGGTGTAGAGGCCCCTAACCTATTCGGGTCTGAGTGCCCCATAGATGCCAGATCGCTTGAAGTCCTAAAATTTACAGTAGAGTCAGATATGCTTATATTTCCATTCACATCTGCTAGATTCGAATCCGCAATATACTGCACTAACCTACTTGTGTCCTCAAATTTAATATCGGTCTCCATATCTTGTTAGTTTAACAATTAAATCGACACTTAATGTTAGGCAATCGGAATGCGAATGTTGTATCGCTATAATTCCCGAACAAATAATCTGGAAGGAGATATACGTGAACAACAGAATAATCAAATTACCTGTTCCAGATTTAATATCAGAATAAAAGGCAATTATAGTAAAAATATATTGTTAAGATGTATTCGTGTTACAAGAGAAAAAATGTTAAAAATGCAGCAGACCAAAAGATGTTAAGACCAATCGAGGTGCTAGACACTCGAAAACTGAAAATGGCGCACAATTCATAGTCAAGTATTTAAACAAAGAATGTTCTGGAAAATAAAAAGAAAAAATTCTTTTTAAATAAAATTCGTTACAATCAGCCATGGTAGTTTAAATATGTCAGTTATTGTTATTTTAAATTTGGCAGAGGATTTATCTTCCTCCACAACCCCTTATGCTCCACACCTTGAAAAATGCATTTTGGATTGATCCTCCTTATTTAGTTTGTAATCTTGCTCCGATGACGATCATGATAGATCGAAACGCGTCAATACGTACGTATTTTATGCTGTGTTACTGATTCGATAAACTTAGATTGGTGTTCATCTCAAATACGTTAACTTGAGTTAAATGATAAAATAAGTTTCAGAACTTTTGGCACTTAAGCCAGTTATCTGATCTTTGTTTTGACTTACGCAGTAATGCTTGCAGTTGTTTTCTTTCTTGAAATAAACATTTCGGCTGCCGTTATCGTCGGCCTTCTTCAGGTGGTCCATTCTCACCAACTTTACCAAAAAACTAATAAATCAGGCGCGCTATTTTCTTTGACTATATTGATTATACTTCAGACTCACCTTCCACGAGATAGGTGGTTGTCATAACCAATAGTTTTTCGATTAGGCTGGTTAGCATTTAAATATCAATTCAATGAACTGCTTCGTCGCCCTAACGAGTTCATTTTAACATTAATCTATTTTGAAGTCAACATTTAATTATTTACCCAGTATTTTTATTTGATTACTTGCATTATCTACAATCCTCTCAGCTACATTGCCATTATTAATTTAGCGTGTATACTCTAATATAATTATCAATAATTTATACACGATTTACAATAACTTCGTAGTAACGCATTTGTTTGTTCACATGAATAATAATGTAGCCAAAAGCACTGCTGAAACATTTCAACGCATGCATGTAATCAAAGAAATATCTGTTACTTACACCCCATGTCAGGTAGTTGTTCAATGTCCAATATCACAACAATTTATTTATTTTATTCTATTTATTTTTTTTCGTTAAAAATAAAAATGAGAGTAAACGACAGAAACAAGAATGGGTCCAGCAAATGAGAGAGGCTTACTTAAAGTTCCGTTCAGGAGAGGTTGATACGCAAACATCTTAAAGGAATGTGGAAAATGTTTCAACCCGCACACGTAATGCTGCTAATCTGTAAATTTTATAAGAAAGCGTTGTTCATTTTAAAGTGAATAAAAAAATCCGCGATTTTCAAAAGCAAATTTAGCTTATCAATATAAATGCGTAAATTCTTAACAAACTAACGCAGGTCTATTTACAAAATTATTAGAAAATATGATGAAAGAACACTAAAATGTAAGAATTTATGTCAAATCGAATGACCGATTCATGGTTTCTCCTAGCGTACGAAAATAAAAAGAAATTTGATCATACTTCAAGTATTATTTATCAATATACTTGTGTAAATTATAGTTCTACTTACGTATAACGATTTGATTTGACGATTAATAACCAGAGAGAACAAACTTTTCTATTTAACCTCTTGTTTGAAATTAAAAAATCAATACGCTTCCGCAATTTTGCCACAAACATTAAAACCTTCCATGTATGTACTCCAGATATGGCATTTTATTTAATTACAAAATGCAAGAACAAAAATGATCTACCAAATATTTTAAACTCTGGGGATCAACAACTTTTAGCCTGAAATATGAAAACAGAAAAAGCATGTTCCGTCTTTGAATTTGGACTGTAGGAACTAGTCACCAATGGATTTAGCGTTTTCTAATGGCGCACCTACTCAATGTTTTAATTTCTGTGTGCTCTGCTTTTAAATATAAAAAAAATAAGTATTTGCTTTGTTAATAAATGGATTTTCTCCACTAATAAATTACACTGAATGCGACCTTAGGTTAATTAAATTGTTTTCATCTGTCGCATATTTATGTTATTGTGTAGGAGGTGATGAGATTTATGCAAGTGGCATTTTGTGGGTTACCGGTTTATTTAATGATGCTATGATATTCCTACATATGCCTGGTAGCTGACGTCGAAAGAAATGGGTTTCGTGGGCCGTGCTTATAATCAGTCTCTAATTTTTTAGATGTCGTCCATTCCCTTCTTTCCAGTGTCGTGATGTGAAAAGGCTAAGTCGAAGTATCATACGTGTACTATGGAGAATGTTACAATGTAAATCAAAATTCAACCTTTGTCAAAATTGACTGTGGTCTAGACGGCAACAAAATAAAATATTTTTAACACAAAGTTAATATCTAGGCACAGCAGCTGTCAGAAATTAGTCACAATAAATAAATCTAGAGTGCCTTAGCGGTATAGTTTAGTCACTGATAAATGATGAAGAGCACACACAAAAAATAAATCCAGGCGTTGACAGCTAAAACAAAGTAATCCGCTGCATGCTACCGGCGTGTTAAGCGCGGGTGTGTGTTGTTTTTAATCAAAACCCTATTAATTACAATTAAAATTGCAGCTCAAGAAATTTCAACTGCAACTGCTTGGAACTAACAGAGACTATTTATAAAATCACAGAAAGGAGAAAGATTGTCCTAAACCAGAATTAGTATATCTGACCCTGAGGTAAACAGGATCTGTGGAAATTGATGCTCGTTGGGTTGTAACGCGTAGCCGCGCGTTACAATGTTATAAAAAAAGTATTATTTCTGCGTTTGAAACAAGTACTATTCTTCTGTTACTACAGTACATTAAGCATTGGTATTCATTTAAATAGACTATGCAGCAAAAATCGACTAAACTGCAATTAATTTGAGCATTTCGTGTGTGTTTACGTTATCGAAACTTGTATAGGTTATTTAATGGTACTTGCGGTCCGTGGGACACCCGTTAGATTTTTTCGTGCCCTAATCAGGAAGTAAATTTCTTTTATCCATCAAATTATGCATCCTGATTAGTCTTTTCTTCAAATTGACTGATGCAGCAAATGTTTTCATTGAAATTATCAAAACGTCCTCTCCGAACCGTCAATGTCTAATGGATAGATTGCAAACCAAGCAAGTTATATTAAATTTTATTTGAATGGATTACGTCTGTCATCATATGATAAGATAAAATGAAATCCATGCACAAAACCTAAATACTATTTCAGTTCTCTGGTTGCCTTTGATTTTGTTCCATTATGACAGATCCACTATAGCTCTTTGTCACTTGCGGTTGAAATCCAAGTCGAAACAGATCCACCTGCAAAAAAATTTGACCAAAGCGCATAATTTGGTGAATAACGAATAATTTCATGTAGATCGCGGCGAGGTTGTTATAGTGGATGGTGAGCTAAACTCTGAAGCAAAAACATTCAGGTATTAATTTATGAAAT
The DNA here is from genome assembly GCA_029291075.1 of Eudiplozoon nipponicum. Taxonomy (NCBI): domain Eukaryota; kingdom Metazoa; phylum Platyhelminthes; class Monogenea; order Mazocraeidea; family Diplozoidae; genus Eudiplozoon; species Eudiplozoon nipponicum. The sequence goes on from JAQBSW010011503.1 coordinate 9,204, forward strand.
TTAGTCATTAACTTATGTAAATCTGAATGCATACTATCAGCAAATATATTATAAGTTCTTGATATTATAATTAAATGTGCATTTGTATTTTCAAATATTTTAAAATGTATATTTTTATATATATTTCTTTACAGTTTTAGTGTAACTAGAAGGAAGTGTTGTGCGACGTTATTAATATGACTAAAAATGAAACGGTATGAGCAGTTAAAATGAGTGGCCTTTAACAGGGCCAGAAAAGCATTCACCTTAATGCCGTTAGATTTTATGACTGTTTGCAGCATAAGGATGTCCAGAAGTCCTTCTAGACCCTTGTTATCTCTTCCTTTTCGTTTGTTTGTGATCCTTTGAGTAAATGCACCTGAATAAGTAGACGTGTCGAAGCAGAATATGTCGGTTGCTGTTCGAAAGCCTAGACCTTAATTTTTGAAGATTTGTGGCAAAACATAGGTGGCTGGCACACGTAGAAATCCGATTTATGGATGATCGATTACATATGACTGGATGCACAGCAAAAAGAATATTGGTGTGACTGAAGACTAGGCAAAAATTAACACAGCGTGGTAAACGCATGTAGATTATTTATCTAAGATAATCAGTGAAACAGAAAAGGCGACAAAAACCACACGTAGCGAGCAGAGCAGACAGTGGGCTGCGTGATAATTGCATCGTGCTTATATAGACGTGAAGTTGCACGTAATTGGTCAACGGTAGTTTTGTGCGTTCTCATTGGTGCAGCGTATTAAAATTTGAATTCAATTTTAACTATTTGTTGGAGAATTAATCTGAGCCGTTACATAAGTTAAAAATATTAAAATTGCGATATTTTTTCCCAAGTGCGTTCATTTTTTCAAGTAAAATATTTTTTGTGTTTAAGGATAATTAGGCCTTGCGGGAATGTAATAGGATATGGTTAATTATTCAAGTAAGAGAGAAATGAAGACTAATTCATTCAATATTTGATCAACGATAATTCAATTGCAGCTTCATAACCATTTCTTGTTTAACATCAACAATCAAATATTTGTTAACCAGATTGTCCTATCTGTTTTACACATTTTTATGCAGCCATTATGATGACTCATTTTTGACGTGTGGGCGTGTTTTTTTCTGTAGGTTGCTAATACACTAAAATTCTGCACCAAGCCGTTTCAGGCTATGATCCATATAATATTCTCATCTAGACGAGTCTTAATATTGGATATGCTATATTTTATCCAACAACTGTTTTTGACTTATTTGGCTGATTGGTTGAATTCTTGTTGTGTCATCATCATAGTTAATAATTGTATCATGTTTGACTAAGCCAATTAATAGAAACAATACATGGTTTATAATAATAATAAATTCTATGGAAATCAAGCATTGATAGGCAACAGAAGATATATCGTTGTCTATAAAGCCAAGATGAATTGTCAGTGCGATTTCTGTATTTAAATATTAACCCCGGGTGCTTGTGTAAAAGTTGAAGTTAGCAAGTTATTTATCCAATGCGTGTATATATATTGTATAAAGAACTATATATATGTCTAGAAATATTACAACTGAATCGTTATATGGCGATTGATTATTGTGTATTTTCTAGAACTGTGAACATGTATGCTATTCATTATTGATTTCGAGCAAATTCATGTTGACTTGAATCTTTGGATTAGAACAGCGGTCAAATGTGTTCAAGTATGATGTTTTCAGTACTTCAATGAGTAAACTTACAGTGGTTATTAGTCTTAAGATTTGGAAGTCACTATGAATTTTTTATGTTGGATGATAATTGTCAATGTTTTTTTTATATTTCACCCGGGATATATTTGGACGCTAACAAGTTGTTGTAATTATTGGACAATAATTCTTATAATTCTACTCAGTGGAAAAACATTGTGAAAGATGGATGGGTCCATTTGGAATTTTGCTACGATGAATGGCGTGGCTTTACGTAAATATCAATTCTGTTATTACATATTTAATTCCGGGTTATAGCAAGTGCTTTTTTGTGTTTTGTTATTTTTCAAAATATGTTCTTCATCGTTGTGTGATACTCAAAGTCTGCTAATTTAATACCATTGTCTATTTGTTTCAATTCCTACATAATAATATGTTGTAAGTGCGCCAATATTTCGATCAGATTCTTCCTACGTTGTAGCAATAGTTGTGTATGACTAATGTAGCGAAGCTCATGAGTTGTCTTTGAATCCTCGTAATTCTGCTTTATTTGTCGCAGATAATTTGATAAGGGTTTGTTCTCGTTGCTAATGAACGTGTTGCCCCATCATATTAATAATACCCAGTCTGTACACAAAAGTTGTGTTAAAAAGTCTTTAATTTCTGCTCAATTTACTAGGTTTTTGGTAAATTATTGGCCGTTAACACAATATGGCACGCAGCTCTACTGTGTAAAAACTATTTCAATGTCCTCATTGGTGAACACAAGGGCAAACATAATTCGCAGTCTAGTTGGTTTAAGCACTCTTTACATGAATGCAGATAGATTTAAATAGATTAAAATGCTGCTAGTAAAGGATATTTGACTAGGTAAGTAGGCGATGAAGTTAAAATTCCAACAGCAATTATTTGTGTGAAATTTTTATCGTTTGCTATATCTTCGATTATTCTGGAAACTTTCGTACCAGTTTGCATATATTTGAACATATATGACAATGGGCATTATAAAATATTTTTACCAAAATCATGCCATTGAATGGCATTTCATTATCAATTACAAATTTTACATGGTCCATGTTCTACAATCGCAGTTACGGTCAAAAGCTATGCCAATAAAATCTAACCGAATTAAAGGCTGATCAAATCTCATAAGTTGGTGTATGTATCAAACTTGTAAGTAGTTCGCAGTTTATATTTTGTTGTGGAGGATTTGCAAGACTGAGTCTTATACGGTCATGCTCGATCGCGAGCCACGGATATTCTTTCATCGCTACTATATATAATCTCGCATGGGCAATTATCCTTTGGCCCCGAAAAGAGCCGTTTGCACGTTATTGTTCTGGCGTGTAGCCCCGAAACAGCACTCGAGATATAGGCTTTGGTCCGCTATCCCAAAATATGCAAAAGCCAACTATGATGATGACCATTAAAGTTGATAATTTTGATAACGCTGTGGATGTGTATTTCATTGATTATTCTACGAAAATACTTATGACCGTCTTGATAGCTATTATATCCTTTGTTAATGTCAAGATTAATGCTGAAATTGTTCTTATTCATACATATATTTAGCGCTTTTGGTCTAGGTGATACTGATGTTCAAACTTTGAGCCGCTTTGTTTTAGCAGTTGCAGGTTCAAGTCCAACTGACTATGATCACAAGTGTTTGCGAATTGAGATATTTAAGTTCAGGCATTCGTTACTTCATTACTAGTGGTTCAGAAGTGAACATTAATTTTTAATATTTTGAAATATTTAACAAAGCTATAATTTAATTTAATTTTTTTTTCTCGCCACTAAATTCTTCGCAATCATCGAATATTTGTCTGATATAGCTAATTGTACGGGCGTAAAATTTTGTGACTTGTGTTGATTTACTTTTCTGACCGATTGCTATATATACGCCACACTAATGCCCTTTTAAAGGATGAAATAATTTTTCGATATTGTGAGATTAAAAATCAACCAAATGTCTGTCACCATCGTATGTTTGCATGTCTCAATGTTGAACAGTATCAATGCCAAATAACGTTTTTCCCAGTTATATTTGCTTACCTCAAACTCTTTTCTCGCAGTCGAATTTCCTAAATTTATATTCGTAATTTATTTGTTTAGAATAAGATGAAATACAAACAAACATACATTCGTTTTCAACAAGTTTTCTTTTATTGAAATTAGTATAATCATAAAATCGTTGAATTCTGACGAAAACGTTTTAAATTTCTCCTCCAATATTGGCCAATATATGTATAATTTTTTTTTGGATGGAAGATTGTCGATGATTTGAATGTACTCACTTTTGATTAATCTACAAGGGTTGAGCAATTAAAACGGACGCTCACCACTTGACCTCAACTGGCTTAATTCAGTTTGATGTGTTTAAAACTGCAATTAAACGTTGTCAAGCGCGTAAACAGACAAAACTAGTAAAATCCATAAACCTGTTAGGTAACGTTAACACCTATACGTGTGTGTTTGTGTGCGTGCATGTGAAGAGCATTTCCCAATCTATAACGCGTTAATGCGCATCAGAATAAGAAAGTCACAAAAAACTCAACCGGATGGAGGAAGACAAATATGGATGCTAAAATTGTTAGTCAATTTAAACCGAGCTGGCCACACTTCGCCAAAAATTGAGAAAAGATGCCAATTGGTTTATTTTGAAGTGGTACTTGAAAGGCGTTTCAAGAAAGGACTTTATATCTGATACAGTTAATCTTAATATATTTGACTTAGTTAACAGAATACTTTTATGCCTGAAAGTTATAGGATAAGTCATTTTTAATTATTAAAATAAAGTAAGCCTTGTGACATCCTGTTTTCTTTATTTCGCTAATTTAAACGGAATGTAAAAAACAATTGTTTTTATTAATAAAATAATTAAATAAGTTCTCATTATCTGCCGTGCAAAAGCTAATCCGAATACAAAGCAAGACGATTTAGAATTTGATCAGTCTTAACCACTCGGTTGACCGATCGTAGAGAAAGCGCATCCGTACACGGAACATTACAGCTGCATGGTGAGGTGGAACATTGTTATTGGAAGAGATACAACAACTCAGCATTTATTCGTTATCGACATTCTTCAAATCACATCTGCAAGGCACATTCACAAGGCATTGTGGCCACCAGCCGTCACTCATAAGTCTGCCGGAATACCCAAAAAATTTCCGATATGGAGACAACGGCTTCCTGTAAGGCCATTTCCGTAAACTTGTCGGGCAGATGACATGTAGCGAGATTGTATAAGCTAGAATAACATATATCATCATACACATCTATAGTCGTATTTTATCGAAACCTTGCTATAAATATAAGAAATAGGTTTGCTAAATTAATGCGACTGTATATGTTTGTGTGCTGGAGTTGAGCAATTAAAATTATTATATTCACAATTAGAAGACACCATAGTCATAATTAAGGCTGGTGTTACAATTTTAGATTCATGACGGTGGCCTAGTATAATACTTTTCGGTTGCTCTTGCACACACAAAAGAAGGAAATTTGCAAAAGTTTAAATAATTTTCAATTAATTATAAACTCTTTACTTTCTTACCTTATTTATTACTAAATTTTCAACATTTATTCTGATAATAAATTATTACTAATATATTAGAATTATTTGCTCCTCCTTAAGCATTGAAGTCACCCATAGGTATGAAATATCACATAGAGAGATTAAATTAATTTGTCGTGAGTTTGGAAAGTCAAAATGACACGCACTTAATGTGGTTTCAATAATACAGACGTTCACGTGCATCTGGGAATAAGATTTAATGAATTCATTTAAAATACATTTGTACTGGTTTTCTTATTTGTCAAATATTCTAGCGACTGGTGGAATGTTAAATAAGGTTATTGGAATTGATAGTCGGAAATAAAAATTCAAATCATTAGCGAGCATAAAGAAGCCTTTTAGTTAATCAACGACTTACCAGAAAAAACCTTAGTCTATTCAGGATGAAAACTATTTTAATGTGAGCAAATTAATAACAACATAGCAGGTTGATATATTCTACAAGCAGTTATATAAACATGCATTAAATCTGTCCAAAAAGCCAATTACTAACCACGAAGGTAGAAGCCACGGATAAATTTGCGCTTGAACACTGCATATATGTCCAATTATTTGTATAATTAG
>JAQBSW010011503.1:17500-19865 GCA_029291075.1 Eudiplozoon nipponicum
CTGCAAGTAAAATGCAATTGATAGCACTCATAGGTCGGTAAAATCTTGAATTTTCATCATTTTCAGGTGATGTAATTTTTGGCCTCAATTGATGGGTTCTCACTTGTCCCTTCTTCTTTAAGCCATCAATTAGCTGATTGTCTGAAAATGATGTTGGAACAAGATTTTCCATTGTTCTTATTCCAAAGTCATTTTCAGACAATCAGCTAATTGAAGGCTTAAAGAAGAAGGGACAAGTGAGAACCCATCAATTGAGGCGAAAATTACATCACCTGAAAATGATGAAAATTCAAGAATTTACCGACCTATGAGTGCTATCAATTGTCCCGCACAAGAAAAATGCGGTCAAATCCAAAACAAGAAGGACAGCACTGCGCAACCGAATTCATCTTTTAAAGTAAAATGCAATTTAAAATGCTTCTAACATTTGTGGCAAGCCAAATCGGTTTAGTCCAATTCCCAAAGATTAGTGTGAATATCTCCTTCTGTTGTTACGCCTTTCCCAAATGACTAAAATTGATAGGCACTCATTTTACAGTATAAAATTATTTCTACATAGCCTTTGTATATCTAATGTTATATTTACCTATTGGTATTTAATTACTTCGGTAAATTTGTAAGGTTGGTACATTATATCTAATAAATTAATTTGAAGCCACTTTGTTATATGTACATATCTAAAGTATTTTCCTTATTTTAATAATTTACATCTTAATAATAGCTTATATACTCCGCAATGTACTTTTGGAATTCCTATTTAGGAAGATCAACTGGTTTTATCAACTGTTAATACTTATAGAAATTTTGTATATGATTTGGAGGTGTTTGTAGCTTTCTGATGTGTATTACTCAAAATCCAGCATATTTACTATGGTACAGACATAATCAGATAGATAATCGCGAGCAGACACATATAATTGATTGCGATTGATTATTTAAAAAATGGTGGCAGTTAAATCTATAACAAAAACGTCCATTTAGGGATATCGATTGTTATCTTGATTTTCGTGCCTACATCATTGTTAAAAAGACACTGTTCACGTTTTAATAAGATCGTGAATGATGCAATTATACCACACAGCTTGCAAACGATTATGGTAAGATTCTTCCCAATATGACATAAACCAAACAACGTTACAATATCAACGGTACCTTCATTAGTGAGTTTAAATGAACGATAAATATTAGTGGAATTGGACACGATTTTACATCTAGACTATGAGTCTAAACAGCAAGGTTTACGAAACAATAAATGACTACGTGGGTGGTGGTAAAAATTCGTGAAATCATTTTTGCGAGCTTGAAGAAAACAACAATCCTACTGTATTTACCCAGTCGTCGAAAAAAATAACAGTAGTTTTGCAATGCTGTTCGACGAATTTTTAGACACAAAGGAATAGATGTTTACTTCAAGTTTGCAAATTTGATCGAAAGAACTTTTTACGAACGATTGTTCAACCAGCCCCAACATCCTGCCCATGTGGAATTATATATTGTCTATGTCAACATCGTTTGACTGTCTATTTATATATATATATATATATATATATATCCTCAAGTATCTACTAATGAACATATCTTTATATATAAATTGAAATGCAAAACAAGATAGAAATATGTGAACATAAAGAGTGTGAAAAACGGAAACCAATCAATTGTGTGCGTTGCATCCAGTTCAATCGCAATGCCTGTACATGCTTAATCAGCTTGCATGCAAGTAATACTCTAGGAATATCGTGTATCCAGCTTGTTCCATTAACGCAGCTTCCAGTTCACGATGCAGCCTTTCTACCATCACATTCGCTCGTGGATTGTATGCGCCAGTATGCAATACATTTGTTCCCATGGCATTTAGAGATCGTACGAAGAACTGTGACATAAATTTACAACCGCGATCACTTGTGACTCTTTCCGGAATACCAAAACGCGATATCCAATTGTGTAACAACGCGAAAATGACTTCTCCCACCGTCATATCCTTCAAAATCGATAATTCGAATTGGCGAATAAAACGGTCTACCCTTGTTAGCGAAAAGTTTTGAACGTTGACTTCAGGCATTTCGACAATGTCTGTGTACTCTCCAATACCGCGTTTTGCGTACGCGGGTAATGGCTTTGCACGGACAGTTTCACAAAGATCCGATTGATTAAAATTTCCAATTTCGTTTTGTCTTCGATCGGGCTGAGTTTGTATTCGTCCCAATGGAAATGCGGTTCTATCACATTTTAGAACGGCATTTCCATTGGGACGAATACAAACTCAGCCCGATCGAAGACAAAACGAAATTGGAAATTGTGATCAATCGAATCTTTGTGAAACTGTCCGTGCAAAGCTATTACCCGCGTACGCAAAACGCGGCATTGG
>JAQBSW010011504.1:0-19863 GCA_029291075.1 Eudiplozoon nipponicum
AGCCTTTGTGTGACAAAAAGCAAATCCGGTAATTTTGATAAATCCAATTTTGCAATTTTGTCATTTTTTTGAGCAACGTTTCTAAATGTTGTTGGGTTTCTTAATATTCGCAAGTCACGAGTTCAAGTTTTGCTTCAGTGCACAGAATTTTGTTAGTAAAGGAATTTCATTCGATTTAAATGCCAGAATTAAGTGCAAAATTGAAAACTATATGTGTACACGAATATATGGCAACAAAGTTTTATTTTGTGTATCAGAGCATAGCAAAATAAATGGTATTTAAAAATCTGCTAGGATAGGCAATGACAAGCACGCAACAGTTCTTTAAATCAAGTTCGTGTGCTTGATATAAGCTCCAATCTAATCAGTCGCACAACAAACAAAAACTACCGTCAGTCATACGTACAGTCCAGCGACGCGACGTAGACATAAACATACCTTGAAATTAATAGATGATTTGCGTTATTTTAAATATATATCTTACACACAAGTGCATCAATTCGAAATACACGTTTAGGTACCAGCATTTGCTTAAATGAGTACGTCTGTTTATTAAAACGAATTAATATAGCCGAATTACCAAAAATAAAAGCCTAATTGGATCGAATCCCACTGGCCTAATATATATATATATATATATATATATATATATAATGAGAACCACATCTGTAAATGTTACCAAAACAACGGTTTTGATAGACTAACTAAATTTTGCTAAAATTGAAAATAAAAAAAGCATTTTTAACAACTACTACCGGCCTCGATCGATGATAATATTGACATAATTCAATGTAAAACAGCACAAATAAATAGAGCTAATATTGGCGGATAAGAAATATATCAAATGCTTTATTCCCCGTTGGAATGAGATATTCGATTAGCCTCTGCGACAATGCCCTAAAATATGTCGTTTACGAAAGAGGTCATTATTGAGAAGGTCTTGAAATAAGTGCCTGGATCTGGATGCACCTGACGTAACAATTCGTCGACATAGATTCGTTGTTTAAACGACTAGAATTGACAACAAAGCACAATATTCACTTACGAAAATAATAGGTAAATTAACTAAGTATATTCCCTTGTGCCCATCTTCTTAAAATCTTTCTCTCTATCTCTCTCTTTCTGTGCCTGTCCTTCGTATGTGAAAATATGATCTCACATGATTATTGATTTTTATTTATGAAAATATTGCGAAACAATATATTGACATATTATATTTCTAAGAATGCACTGTACACATGACGTGCCTGCTTAAATGGGATATTTTCCGGTGGTCACATAACTTAAAACTCCGGCACTTATTTTTTATAATATTACTGGAACAGAATTACTATCTCTAAAATAAAGCTATCTATATATATCCATATATGAACGTGTAGTTCGAGATTAAACGCCAATGTCAATTTTAAAATGTCTTAAAATACAACAATTATCTAATTGACATAATTGACGGCGTTCTGAAATTTTGGATCCAAATTTATGGATCAATCATCAGAGTACGTTCCTATCTCACCAGAATGGTGAAACAAAAGGCAAAATAAATTAACGTGGATCCGAAACGTCAACACGTCGTAAATTAACTTCCACAAAATTGAACACGATTCAATATCCAAGGAAACTGCGCTACAAAAAGGACTATTGCTCTTCAAAATTAAATTGTTCAAAATTAATGCTCGCCATTTTTGAATTTGAATGACATACCCTAGACTAATAACCTCCTTAAGGTTCATCACATTTGTTCTGTGTTCATCATAGACTTCTTGTTGTATGCTCTCTATTGTAGGTGCGACGCTGTTCACTAATGCACATCGCGAAGATGTACACTCGGACCATTTGCTCCACACAGCCCAGGAACCTTCATATTGCTTCGCGTCATCCAAGTAAACATTGTCTCCAATCGATTCGTCGTCTGGTTATAATCAGAGGTTGTAAACATAGAAAAAAAACTTCACTTGATGCTTTTTATTATGACGGAAATATAGCAGCTTAAAATTAGCCCTACTGTGGAGTTTCAGAATGATTAGGAATTGATGAACACCATCATTTGAACAACGAATTTGACTCGTTTTTCCTTATGTCGACAGGTTTATTCAGTTTTTATTCTATCTAACTCTCTGTCTAAATTTCTTTGGATTTAATCAACTTATAGAAACACTTCTGTTGTCCAGTAGCTCGTAATAAACGACATGCAGAAGTTCAGTTACAATGCTTTATTACGAAATAGGAATAGATTTTAAGCCTCCGTCAGAATTTAAATAGTTATTAAATGTCATACCTCAAGGCAACAGATATCAAAGGTTAGATTATTTTGCATTTCTATTTGGTTATTCTTCCCGAAAAAAGATGCACAATCTAAGGTCCAATACATATTAAATATGATAATTAACAATGCATCAAGCTGTACCGCTTCCCATCACAACATCTTGTTACGGATGACGGAGTTCTCCAAGACCTACTCCACAACCTACGCCTCCGTTTAACCTTTATTCGTGAATGGCCAGTTTACCTGTCATGATTACATATCTTTTGTGCTGCTATTAGCATATGTTACAATATCGGCAACACATGTGCTACTGAAATATCCTTAAATTCTTCTGGCGTCTAGTTCCGATGAATTTTTCATGTGAAGTTTATAAGCTTTTCTAGAAAAAAGAAACCTTATAATGCAAATCGCTGAGGTTGAAGCGTTTTCTACGTGTAAATTATGCTGGCAAATAAGAATCGGATATTGATTTGTTTGTGTTTAAGTTAGCAGTGATAAATCTAGGCAGCTTATTCTTGTGTAATACATTTCCGGATATACTGAACTTAAACAGTGTGAGCACAATGGTTGTCTCAAATTTCTGAATATTTTAAGCACACTCCTGGCCTTCTTTCGCTTCATTCGAACACCAACCAAAAAAGTCAATTACGCGCGCTGCAACATAATCACATGTCATTAGAAAAATATTAAACGTTGCCAATTTAACCTGGTCGCCATTGTGGCTTTCAGCTATTTAATTGCAACGCAAAATTCGTCTCATTCTTCCTTAAGCACACCCGTCCAACCATTTTGTCTTCTTCCCTAGAATTTAATTTCCGCTGTTTGACATTTGAGTTCGCATATTTTGGCTAATAGCTCTGCTACTTAATTGTTCATAATAGAAATCAAATCGACGGTGAATTGCAAAGTTTTATTCTTGAATTTGAGTAACTATCAAATATTTTTCATGGTTAGATACTATTTTCTGCGGAGACCTAATATATATATATATATATATATATATATATAATATAATTGTAATAGGTGTTGCGCACTTCGTATCAAATTAGTTCAAATAGGACCAGAAAGAAAAACTAGGTTAACTTGAACGGAAGATATATTCCCATGTGCACATTCGTTTCGTGCTTACTGGCGAATCGTCAATAGGAGCCGACATTACGACTTATACCCATTATATATTTGAGTGAGGAATTTTGATCAATTAGATGGCACAACCTACTATACTAATGTGCGTACCTGCAGAGGTTGAGCTAACTTCACATAATGTCTTTGTAAATGCGACTTCAAAGCCAACTTAATATAAATAATATATGCCGAGCCAGTAAAGGTTGTCAATACTATGGTAGCTGTTTTCCTACTAGACATAAATACTTTGGTTGCCAAGTAGGTACACGGTACCAAAACAGTGGACTTTAGGGTATGCTAAATTTCCACAAAATTGAGAATTTAATCTACTTTTGAACACCTGTTACTCCAGCAAATCCCTACGCTCTGGCCTTGATCGTGCTAACATTCAGTGTTCTACCCTGGAATTTAATTTCTTCCGACTGTCTTTCGAGGTCATAATATTTGTGCTAATACCCCCTGCTAACCAGGTGTTCATAATATAGATCAAATTAACGGTAAATTGCAAAGTTTTATACTTTAATTTTAGCAACTAATAGACATTTGTCGTGGCTTTAACAGTCGTTTACTGACATACTTCATGGCAAAATTATAATTTTCTAACAATATATAACTTCCTATTAAGCTTTTCTACCTGATTAAAATTGCTCTTCATAGATATCTATATAATGCTATACCGTAGAATTTTTAATTTCATGCTATATTTAAGCCCAATATTTCATCTATTATATCTACCTAGTTAATGATAAATAGTGCAAAATGTAATCATCATAACCATTTATCATGCTAGCCGTACTACGTATAGTTGAACCGTTGCAAATCATTTGCAATTTTTTCATTCATTTCTGATTATTAAAAACGATGCAATAAATTTTAACAGCTATAAATCTAGCTTCAACTAAATACGTATCCATATTTTTGTGTCAAAAGGTATTTTCGTTATAATTTATGGATATTAACTGTCGTATATTTTATAATCTAATTAATTAAATCGCAGTAAGTGGGTTTATTATACGTTCCTGCGCTTTAAATAGGACATTATTATTCACGCACTTCGGATCAAGGCAACTCGTATTAACCTGCTTAATTTAACGAGTTATGTAGCCGAGACAGATAAGGGGAACCTTGATTACTTATTTGATTATTTAATTCTTGTAGCATGACAACATACGTTGGGAAACTAAGGTGTACATAATTTAACACTGAATACAAACGAAAAAATGTAGGAACATCGCTGTTCATCATGTGGACGAGATTGATAGCTGGTGACCTGGGTTCAAATAAAAATTTAGATATAATATTTATTGAGAAGCTATGATTCCACTATAACCTCTAGAATTTCTACACATACTATTGACTGAGAGAAAAGGGAACGTGCCCATACGTGTAAATGACGGTGACTTAAAATATACTTTGCCTTTGAAAATGTTGACCATAATCATATGTAAAGCAGCATTTGTAATATCCAGGCAAAGTCTGTAGCATAAAAAATAAAGTGGTCAGATATTGTTAACAACATAAGAGAAACAAATAACGATTTATAAGATATCATGAATTTAAAAGTTGTTCGGTTGCTTAAACTTCTTTGAATTTGAGTAAAATTTTGATAAATGTCTTCCAGGTAAGATTTAAACTTACATAAAAATTTAGAATGAATAAATAAATGATAAAAAACAGCCAACAAATTTGTATCTATTAACTACTGCCAATCATTGAAATCATGTCACTTTAAAACGCCAAATTTTACCAATAAATGATATGACTTCACTGACTTTTTTATATGGTAGCTTAGTGAATATCAGGTATGTATTAATTTAGATAATTTGTTTGTATTACGAATATATTGTGTGACACGCAGTCCATTATTTCTAACTGAAGCACCGAAAATTATGCAGCAAATCCACTGTCTGTTTAGCGCCGATTAGAATATATCAAGACTAGTCGCTCTGGGGATAAGCAATTCCTCTCAGTTTCTTTATGGAAACAAATTACAAGTTCCTCTTACGTAATCAACATTTATTTAAATTCAGTAATGTCATAAAAGCGTGTCGGTGTTTATCTTAATAATTCCTATTGGCATATTAATTTGCACAGGAAAAATATGAATAATACAAAATTATCTTACAATCTGCAGGTGTTGTCATCCGACAGTTATCAGTAATAGAAGACGAATCGCGACTACTATCGATCGAGCATATTTTTTCTTCAGAGTCAACGCGCAAAACATGAACTTCACGAGCTAAATGAGCCTCAGCGGAGCAAGAAAATCTGATTCTTTGTTCTTCCCAACGCGCAGCTAAAGATAGAATAAAAGGTAACATACATTACGATACATCTTGCGAAAAAATAAATATTAAAATCAAATATTACAAATATTGTGTAATTAAAAAGGTACAAACCAGTTCACCTGTTTATAATTTAGTCAATATTAGAAAAACCTTCAGGAATAAACCAGTCATATTGAAGAATTTGTCGGAGTTTCCGATTCTTGCTGCCTAGCATTCGAAACTGTCAATTAAACACAAGACATGTGCAGATATTATTGTGAAACACACATAAGAATGCAATCTAGATGGCTATGCTCCACAAATGAGATAATATTAGCATTTCTTTTACAAAAAAGTTACAAATTGCATTGGGCATTGGAACCAAACAATTGAATTATTTTGGGCTAACAATTGCATAATGGGGCGTTTAATTCGACGACGAAACCAAAAGAAAATAAGTTTACTTTTTGACTTTGAAGGGTAACCTAGAAAAGTTATTAAAAATTTTAATAAATTAATCGATTTCTGTTAAGAATCAGACACATAAACAGGGCTCTTCCCTAAAACCACAATTTTTTTACATTGCAGGCAATTCATATTTTAATGGTAAATAGGATTTATTAGCGTAAGTTGCATCAAGATGCCCGATCGAGTCACTTTCAAAGGAATATTTCAACTGAGTAATCATGATCTGGTGTTATTAGACAGACTCTATGTCAATTGTATAAACAAATTTGGGAAATGCTGCTCGTTGAAGTTGTGCTCTACAACATAGCGACAAAATTGTTTTATCTTCGGTCCTCGCCCAGTATACTCGCTTATTAGAAGAATTTTCTCAGTAAGAACAATAGCATTTTCAAGTAAACTTTTGATTTTCCTATTCTAAGCAAACAAATAAACAATAAAATTAGATTTATATATATATATATATATATATAATCATGCGCCAAAATATTATAATGTAATATATAAAATAAGTATACCAAGATACGACAAATAAACATTTAGCATCGTTGATATTTATGTAATAGGACAACAAATTTCAGAGCCTCTTCTTTGGATGAATCTTGCCTAAGGTGATGATACTTAATTTTGTAGCACAACGCATTCCAGTCGAACTAGTTTCTTAATACCCACAAAAAAATTGCCTCATTTTAGCCCTTTATGTAACATTTTGATCCAATCTGCTGGCTCTAATTCATCATAAAACAGAATAATTATAACCAAAAATGGCCGCAGAGTCAGTCAGGCATGGTGTCAGTTTGTGTGTGTGAAAAAAATCCACATCGAAGGTAAAGGCATAGCTACAGATATAGCCTACATTTGATGGGGGCTTCATTTATAATAGGCACACAATCATATTGAACGTATTTGAATATTTTTTTTATTTTTATGCGAATAATATCTAAATAAGTTATACACAATACATCATCTTTGGCATTTAAAATATAACAGTCTAGGTAAATATCTAATCTTCAATTAAAAATCACTCATATTTACTCTGAAATCACCCTTGCTATTAGCAGGGCTTCGGCAGTAAAGCTATTTCTGGCTTCAAAGTTGCCTTATCCAACACTGGTAACCTTTACATGAAAAGATTACAATTGATATTAGCATGTTACACTATTTTTATGAATTCCTGTAATACATAATATCATTCATTAAAATGATATTTATATAATAAAATAACACATATATATTTGAGGACACGTAAGATATGGATAGAGCATTATTACACGTAGCGGAAAATCCACATGTAAGCCAAAATACAAATGCTTACACACACACACACACACACACACATATATACACACATATATATATATATATATATATATATATATATATATATTGTCAAGATATACTTAACACTGCACAAGTTAGCAAAGGCAATTCATCATTTAGACCGGATTCGTCCTTATTGAGAGAACATGTTAAGCATTTTAAAAAATTTGCCGAAACTGGGGCTCAAACCATGGCACATTTGCTTATACGGCCGGGGTGGCGTGGTGGATTAGTGCAAGACACACAGAATGTTTTACCCAATACTTGACAAGTTCCTAATAAAAAGAAAAAGCGTTTTCAACGTGTATAACCTGTGCTAAAATACGCAATTTTTATACTATAGTGACAGCAACTATATAAATAATATCCATAAATTAAACTTTAATCATATATATATATATAATTTTTTTTTAAATTTATTTATTTTTATTAAATTTTGCGCACTATATAGATAAATTTATATATTAAATGCAATTTTTTATTATTTATTAAAGAGTCTACTGAAAGCAATTTGCCGTTTACCCGCTGTATACCATACCAGAATAATACATTCATTTGTCATATGCCAAATTCCTCAAATAATAAAGCTTGACACGCAATATTTAAGAGGTCAGAATTTGTTCTTTATAGGGCAAACGTCAGTATAGACTAGGGTTGACGCAAAAGACAAGCACTTACCTTATTAAGCCACGGGGCAGATATAATTTAGGCAGTAAAGGAGCACAATTCTTTTAAGAAAATGCTGTGCTAAGCGTTCTTTTGCTAACTTGTGTGGCTACATTCAGTGCATTTCAAGTTGTGTCCACGGTAGTCTATTGCGAGACAATTGATAACATTCGCAGGTGAGCTAAATCTTGATTCTTTTACATTTCCAGGTGCCCAGCTTGTCTTCTGCATTGATTGATAAGTTCTCACTGGTCCCGTCACTCTGAAGCCGTCCAAAATTATAATGACAAAAAATGCTGTAGTACCCAGTTTTTCCGACTATTATCCTCGTTCCGGAACCTCGCTTCCAGTTCTATCATCATGGTTGAAATCATACTCACAGAAAAAACAACTTCTGTCAAATTGGAAAAGTTTTTCCTCCTAGGAGTATAGTGTCAACATTGCTCATGGAAATGGAAATGAGGTTGCGAAAGCTCTGGAAAAATTCAGAAAAATTTGGTTCAACATTATTTCCGGACAGTTTAATTGTGGATGGCTTCGGCCATCAATCAATGCAAAAGACAAGCTTTGCAAATGAAAATGTAAATAAACAACATTTTACCAACATATGAGTGCTATCAATTGTCCTACAATAGACTATTACGAGAACAACTTGAAAGATGACAGCACTGCGCAACGAAAGGTATCTTCTAATGCAATTATTCAGTGCATTTATTAGCCTCTCATTCGTCAGCTCAGTCGTGCTTTTGACGTCATATATATTTACGATATGACACATCATTATCATAATCATGTCCAGCCATACAAAAGACAAAAGTGACTTATGTTTCAATGCCATATAACCATAAGGAGTGAAAAAAGTATATAAGTGAATTTAGACAAATAATTAGTGAGATTTACGAGAGAGAGAGAGAGAGAGAGTGAGGCAGAGAGAGAAGGAATACCTTGCTACTATGAGTAAATTTATCAGGATAACTCACAGAAATGAGGCAAACTAAACCTCTCCACAGCAAAATTATGGCCAAGTTAGCATTCGGGCAAGGCGACATCAGCAATAAAGCTTCCTTGCGGATTTCACTGTATCACGTCAAAAACAAACCAAACCTCGCAGCTAACTTTGCCCTACTAATAAAAGAAAGTTACGAAAATGATTCTACTAGACATCTGCAACAAGATCACCAATGAGTTTCATTCGATGTCATATCGCTAAGGGTTTCTAACCAATAACTATGATGCGCACAAGTGGGTCTTATACTACTCAATTTGGATGTAAGTGACTTCAATTGTTTCTGCCATGTCAAAACCTGCCCACCTTGTTTCTTACGCCAATTTAGTTCTGGATGAGAGAACAGAATTCTACTGGACAATCGAAATAAGGGCATACGCAAAACGTGACACATGGTTTAATGAGACCATGTTTTATGAGCATCTTACAAAATTCAGTCACATGCAGAAAACGCACAATAAAAAGTCTTTCGCAAAATCAGTACCTACTGTCATTTTCAAATGTAATTGATCAAATTTGAGATGACAGTTGACATGTAAGTAGATTCGGAAAAATCGTATATAATGCCCAATTGTGCAACCGATGTTTCTTATTTCTACATTTCTGAGGCGTTTAGCACTGTTTTCAGCCTACAAGTCATGGTCTTCATTTCAGCACGTGCATTCTAAATTTTGCGTTCATAAAATAGGTAAAGTTATTCCAACGTCTGGCGATCTGGGAACTTACAGTTAAATGACCAGCAAACTGTTTCTCTACTATTTCTTGTCTTCAGGCGACGCTGGTCTATTATAAGGAGTTGAATTTATTTCCTGTAAAATGTCTACTTTCACTCAGTAAACCTAGTCAGCGTATAGTTTGTTCTTTAAGAAGCGATAATTATCCCGTTCATGCGCCCGCTTTAATGTCTGAATAATATTAAGCGTGGTGTCTAAATAGAAAGTTGGACAATTGTGTCAATTTTGGTAGTGGTTTAACTCATGACTTGCTTGTGGGTATTCCGACTGAGATTTGCTAGTCTTTATGTCATATTTTTGTAGGTATGCTTAACTACAAATCAATAATCAGTCCGTTGAAAACTTTCATTAACTTTTAAAGAATAATTCTTTCTCGTATAAAGCCGACGAATTCTTGAAGTGGACAATTGAGAACCACAATCATTTTACGTCATGTTTCTAGTTTTCAATTCCTTAATAGTAATTACAATATTATCCGGAAATCCACATAATAAAACAAAATGTTCATTCTTTTCTGAAAATGCAATTTTCTTACGTTTTCTGCATTGACGTACACGGTACATAGTTAAATCAAGTGTTTCTCCCTTTGGCCCTAAAAAGAACCTCCACTCTCTTTATGCACAAAAAATTAAAATATCTTCATTCTCATATTAGATTGAAAAACCTTTTCATAATAAAGAACGCAAACTGGGGTGTGTTTTTCTGAAACGTTGAAATTTAATGTAATTCTAATTTGTTTTGCACAAATAATGATACTGGCAACTGGCTTCGCTGTTGAAGTTGCATAGTTTTTGGACTCATCTAATTCTACACGATTTGCAATATTTTCTACAATGCCGTGTCAGATATTGCTCTTGTCAACGTACAATTCATAGGCTGTTAAGCGATGACAGAATTAATAACACTAGTTAAAATCTACCCGCACAATTTATGTGATTATCAACACGTGCAATTTACTCCTCGCCGTGCATTTCTGCTCACTATCGATCAAAACTTTGAGTGCACGAAAAGCTAGTTTTCAATCATACCGAAAGCAAGAACCAGACATTGTGCACTTTTATCTCCACCTGAAAACGATAAAAAGTCAAACATTATGCATTCTAGACGTATCACAATCTATCCATTAAAATCTTTTGATATTTTAATTGCAAAAGGTTTCCTACTAAGTTTAAAGGAAATAAAATTAAAATAACATCAGTTTTCCTAGTCTATCGATTTGACTGTCTATTTAGTACCAATAATTGTTATATGAGTTAATTGCAATGTATCAAAAATTGTATTAAATTATCACAAATGTAAGAGAATTTAAATTGTTACATTGAACATAATTTGGCAAAGACATAAAAATGCATACGTACCCGTGAATTTGGCTGACGATGTGTCCCGAATCCATTCGGTCCAGGCGGATAGTGATTGTGTCACTGGCAATGTTATTTAAAATGCAGTAAAGTTTCATTTTGGTTAAGGAATTTCGATATGATTACATGGAAAGTATCATAAAACTGCACTGCTTAAAGAAGGAAAGGGGTATAGAATTTTCGCCCAGTCTTGTTCATACTTTTAGCTGCCACTTCAGTCCTTAAAATCCTCTATTTTCCGTTATGAGTCATTTAATTACAAATTATGATACGTTACCTAGTGCAATTACAGTGTTTATAACACAAGCGATACATCAATATTATACAATTATATTTTGTAAGCTTTTCACTGTTAAATACAAAGTCGAGCAATTATTAATTAAGCAAATGATGATAATAATTTTATACCACGTTTGCCGTGTTGAGAATAAAACTTATCTCAATTTATTTAATCAGTCATCCAATACTGTACATATGACGTAAGCTAGTTTTGCTCTGATGTGCTACCGGTTTAATAAAATGTAATTAATGTTTAACCCTAATTTGCAAGCATGAATTAAAGGACACTTCATGTAATTTCCAAATATCTTGATTTGACTAACTTCATTTTATGCTCTACTGAGTTCATTCACGGACCAAATATTGACGAAGAAAAATTATTGATTAGAACTATGACTACTCGTTCAGAAAAGTATAAAAACTATGCAACTTTACGTAATTATAGATAGGTAGCCAACATCTGGCAAAAAATTTCCAATTCAAATATGGCTATTCAGTCCTTGATTTGTGCGAAAATTTTAGTTTGTCTTCGAGAATTTTGCAGCACTCATTCTGAATATCTGCTGTCACCATAGCCTATTCTAAGTGTAGAATTATGTTACAGAAAATCTCGCGTTAGTTATTATTTAATTTTACACCAATGAACGCATTTGACTGTGTGCATGTTGTAAGCACATATATTTGGATTTTAATCCTTCTGGTCATAAATAAATTAATATAAATTTGTAAGAAAATTAATATAAACGACGTGTTGTTTAAGTTCGCAGCAAGCAATTCATCAGCAAAGTTCCATGTGTAATCGTGTCTTCTAAAGTTGTGCTCCCATAAAATGACTAGGACATGTAATCTAAGTTGAACATGCCTTTAAATGATAATAGCTGCTGTTGATAAACTTGACAAAAAGGAGCAAAATAGTCAAACATCTGAGCAGCTAATATGCGCATAAGGCAAAATTTGACTAATGAATGCTTCTAGCCATTTACATTTATACCAGATAAATGGTAGATCTCGCCAAACAAATGTCCGACATACACTATATGTCTTAAAAGTACAACCAAAATGTATCTTAGTGGTATTTTATGAAGAGCTTAATTAACAGAACTTAACCAAAGTGCTGAATTTTTATGTTTAAGAAAAGATCGGTTGCTTTGAATTCGGAGCTATAATGAGGAAAAGGCCATCTCAAAATTGTGTAGATAAAAATGTTTTGCTGGTGCATTGGCATAAATATTGATTTTTTTGACAACACGCCAAAAAATACAATATTTTGTTTTAATAGGTGGTTGAATTTATTAAACCTGTGTTTCATTTTATTAGTTAATTATTGTTTTCCATTTTTTCAAAAATAAGCTTTGCAAAAATCGGCATTGTAAAATTCATATTTTAACTATGTTTTTTCATACTACCCTTGTCTATAGCAGATTCTTGAATGACGCTTATTGATAGATAAAATCTTGATTTATAAAGATTTCCAGGTGCACTGTGTGTAAGTTTCTGAGACAGATGGGTTCTCACTAGTTCTATCATTCTAAAGTCTTTCACGTGTCTACTGTACATTAAAAATGTTGTATTCACAGATTTAGCTGAGTTTCCACTGATGTTTCGGATAGGTATTTCTCTATTCATAGCCATAGTTTCCATACACACTTTCATATCACAAAAAGTCAAATTCTGGCCAATATGACAATCTCATTCGAGCCAGTATTATTTTTATTTATTTTGGACTTACTATTGATTTGATGTGCCTGGCTTTCCCAAATAATTCACCGATTCGCATCGGCAAAGGCACACACACTCTCTCACACACACACACAAACACACACACATATATATATAGATATATATATATATATATATATATATATATATATATATGTGTGTTAATTGATAACTGATATAGTGTATGGACGTGTGTGCCTGCGAAATATTTATTTATAGCCTTGCATAATAATAATAATAATAATAATAAATAATAATAATAATAATAATAATAATCCTAATAATAATAATAATAATACTAATAGAGTAGCTAACATCGTATAGCAGGTTTACACATTCGTCTAGGAGATTGTATCGTCCTATTATCCAACATTCCTCACACAAATATATAGTGGTTTAAGGGAGTAATACCGGCTCCTACTGATGAGTCGCCAGTAAGCACGAAACGAATGTGCATGGGATTATATTTTCCGTTCATGCTGTCTTCGGTTTATCCTTCTGGTCACAACGGAACTAATTTGTTACTTGGTTCGCAATACCTAATGCATACTTGCATATAAAATTAACAGTTGTTGGTTTGCAGTTGCACATGAGCTAAATAATTAGAATAATTTTACGATACATATCATCTAGGTGGTGATTTCCGAATATATAAAACAAAAACTATTTAAACATTGATTACGGAGTTCATTATAAAAATTCAAATTAATATAAAGTTTTCAATTTTTTAAATAAACACATTCCACTGCTTAACAAACGACTGTAAAATATAGTTAAGGCACTGTATTATTTTACTTGAAAAATTTTCATGTATATGTAAGTTTAATTGAGAAATAAATTATGTATGGAAGTTTAAATTTAGTATAAACTAAATATATAAAACGAAATATATTTAATTAATTAACGTCAAATATTCTTTTAGATATTCGATATTCATTAACGGAAAATTATGGCCAACTAACTAAGGAAGATTTTTTAAATATTCAAATAATCATTTGTTAGTCACAGAGCATCTCTCGGACCTGGTTGCTTCATACAAATTACACTGAACAGGAATGTCGGATGCACAATTTAATTGTAGTCAGGAGCATAATGTTTTGCAGCTCTGCTGAATTTCTATAATGTTTTCAATGAAACGCGATATTGTACGCGGGTGTTGATAACACATTTATATAAATAATGTCTCTTGACTTGAAATATACGTGTCAGTATTTAGTACTGACAGTTATTCTTTAAATGTTTCTGACTGGTGACCTCAGTCTAGTACGCGAGAGGCAGATATGCCGATAAATTATATTAATGAATTATCTACGTTATTAAGAACAAAATGGAAAAATGCCAAATATGAAGACAAACATATAGTCAACAATAATCGAGAAAGCAAGTATAAGGAAATTGAATAAAGAGACCGATAAATTTATTTAATCAAACTGAAATGAATACACAGATTATCCTAATTGTTCATTCGAGGCTCGTCCTGTGCTTATCATGTTTACGATTACATTTAAAATTGTGCAGCCGACATTCCAATCAACCACAACATAGTTGACTGAATTTTCGGTAAGCATTGCATCTCAGATTATCCAAAAACGACAATTTCATTTGAGTTAAATTCCTTTCTGGCGGTTTGTTTCGTGCTCTAATAATGACCATCAAAGTTAAAACCATGGCAGTATGTTTAAGACACGGTGTTTTTTGTATTTGATACGACTGTTTAATAATGTGAATAAAGCTTATTTCAAACCCGCATCTTAACTTTACCTAATAGGTTGCTGCAATCATTGCACAGAAACCTGATACACACCGCAACACACGCAAGTTAATAGGCATATGTAGTTTGAAATGTTTTCATCTTTCGGTTGCAACATAATGATGGGACTACATGTGCCGCGGTGAATTCAGAACTTGACCACGTGTGTAAGAATATTGTAATTTATCTATGCAGTATTTGTCATTGTTTAGATTTATAAAGAGTTAAGCCGGATTGGTACTAGTTAAGAAGTGGTGTATTTAATTAATTTTTTTTAAATATTTAGAAATTCATAAACTTGTTCTTAAAAAATCTTACGAATTTACCTTAGTGAAATTTTTAAATTGTATAAGCACTGAAGGGTTTTCATTTTATCGTGTTTGTAAACTTGAGATAAACACCGGTAGCATTTTATTTACTCAGTCGCAAAATGTCGTTGAACTATCATCAGCCGCATTTATTAATGCGTTTCCATTGTTCGTGGTCATTATCAGGGCACAATGATAATCTTAATGGCATGAAATAAATCGTAATTCAAACATAGGATATGAAAAATCAGATATACATTAATTTGCTCCACTTAGTTTCACATAAATTTTGCTTGACTGCAAATATCAGCTGTACAGTTTACACCATCAGAATAAAGACATCGTTGCACGTTATGACACACTTAAAATAGGCATACACCCAAACAAAAATTTATTTCACGACTGACTATATATATTCTTAGATATAAAGTTTTAGAACTTGGGATAAACACCAATCACATTCTGTTTAACAAATCGCACAAAGTAGAATTTAAAATATGCCAGTCACATTTTCTGTGAGCACCATCGGAGCATGGCAGCAAACTGAAACACGTTGATCATACCGCGATGTGTGTATGATGTATGAAAATGCTATATATACCTCTCAATCCTAGTAGTGTCCAATTCAGGAATATGTCAGATTCATAATTCCAATGATGTCGAACACAAAACCTATTTTGAGCTTTAATCACATTTATAAAAGTCAAACAAATAAACAATAATAGATTGTGCGGTTAAGGATAATATTTCTTAAAATCACGTCTAAGAAATTGAGATAAGCACCAATCAGATTAGGGAAAATCAGTCGCACAACAGAGCTAAGCAACAGTCAGCTACATTTACTGCTGCATTTCGAAATGCTGTGTGAATTATCGGAATAAGAAAGCAAGCTGACAAACGTGGATCAATTTGCGCTTCCTAAACAATGTGTGCGAAATCAGATTTACGTTTCTCGCTCCCATTAGTCGCACACACATTTCACTTGACTGGTTATGCGATTACACACACAATATATTTCAAACTTCCGCCAAACGCATATAAACCATGAGTGAGCGTCTATAAATGGCGTTACCTTAAGTAATTTTAAGCCTAAAAGTGCTTACCTGCACAAGTAGAATTGAGACAAAGTCGAGTCTGTAAGCCGGAAGCGGCATTCTGGTCGCCTGCCGTGTGCGCACATACGCTGTCGTTTGTGACGATTCGCTCATCTTTACCACTCAACACACTGAAACTGACGTTAGACGCCAGAGAATTTGGCTTCACACGTATGCACTGTCTTCTACGCTCCTGCTGGCCAAGCGCGCCACAATTCGATGAACATGCTGACCATTCTGACCAAACAGACCATTCTCCATGCTCGTTGTTTCTAGACGGACGGTGTAGCTCATCACCTTCATCATAGGTTGATGCCAAAGAATATAGTGGTGTTTAAAGATTGCATAGAAAATTGCGAACACTGCATTGCCATTTGAAGAATTCGTCTTACTCATCATTAAGCATACCTTACAAAGCGCCTAAAGTCAAATTAATGAGTAAATTCCTTAAAATTTAAACGTCCTTTTCATTACTCCGTTTGTACCTTCCATTTAACATTTTAAAATTTGAAGAAAACAGTTTTTCAGAACAATTTAACACACTTCCTCAATAGTCTTTATATTCGTAGTCTGGTGTAGTTAGTATAAAATTTTGTGTCATTACGGTAAACCCTTTTGTTTTCCCTCAATTTAGATTTTCTCTTATGTTAATAATTGCGTAACGAGCAAAGATGTACCAAAGCTTATATATATATATATATATATATATATATATATATATATAAACCTTAGAACCTAAAAGTATTGATTATAAAAATTGGTTCAAGACTAATTTAGTTGAACGGGCTTCACATTTGAAGTAGTCCAAATACGCAGAACAGCATGCATTGACAAAGCAGCATCTAAATTCGCTTCAAGATATCAGTAGAAATGCAGACATCAAAATGCTACAGGTGGATAAAGGTAAGAGCGTTGTTTTAATGAGCAAATCTGACTACGTTCAAAAAATAGAAAACGTGCCGAATGATAATACAAAATCCACTTGTCTAGGGGATAAATATGATGAAACAGTCAAAGTGGAGGGCAAAGTAATAAATGAAATTAAACTCTTCACAGATGCAGATTTAATTGATGTAAAACTAAAACCTTATGTCTATGTCTAGTCGTGATAATAGTGGTAAATTTCCCACTATGGCCAAGAGCCGATCTCTCCGTGCTGGTTTTCATTTCCCAGTTGGCTGTGCTCTTTGTCTCTTACGCAAGATTATATTGTTTTTTGTTGCTTTTTTTGCTTACAAATGTTGCAGTAGTCGAAACCAATAAAATTATAATCCAAGCGGTAGAACAAAACATATAACTACCTCTGGTGCGAGGTCACACTCTACACAAGCTTATCTTATTATGCACGGAAGACGTACAGTTTCGTTTTAATGGAAGCATTTATAAATAAACTGTTTTTTCGACAATGGGTGCCACATATCTCTAGTGTAGGCAGAGATTTTCCTAGGCTATCTAGAGACACATCATTAAAAGGTAAATGGGCTCAATAGTTAAGGTACGTAGATGATATTTTCCTTTTCCTTAAGTAAATGTCGCAATAGCAAACACTGTTTCAAAATTTTAACAAAGCGCATACTAATATTGGTTTCAAGTCAGAGAACGAAAAAGTTGATTGTCTACCTTTCTTAAATGTACTTAAAAGAAAGTTACTAATAGTAAATTAAGTAGAACAATTAACCATAAACCAACCTGGTCTGCGCAGTATTTGCATTACAGCAGTTTTTTGTCCTTTCTATATAAATTATCAACAGTTCGTGGCTGCTATTCAAGAATCGGCAGGTTGGTTAGTCAAGATTCAAAAAATATAATAAAGCAATTAACGAGTCGATCTCAAATATTATTTGCATGAAAGTTACTAATAGGTATGAGGTTTTAAAACATGTATAATACAATTATATATTGTAACAAAAATTTAAAAGTATATTATGGCGTATAAATCGAGGCATAAAGTAAAGATGTGATTAATTCTTACCGCTGTTTCCACAATTCGGCGTTACAACACACCTTCTCGTTTCGGTTTGTTTCTGTTGGCGCACACTCTCCTCATCAAAGAAGTGCAGATTATTTGCATTTAATTGACCAGCCGCCGATTTTACCAACTCTGAAATGCCTAGAATGGGATTGAACCAAATCTTGTTCGCGTCCGGTCTACGATCATAAGAATTTTTTTGGACGTTGGTATTCATAAATTCTCGCTCCGCTGTCTCACCTGTAGAACTAAGTAGATCGACGTTTTCAGATTTGTGATTGGATGCAATTCCACTGTATTTCGGACTGTTGATATTTCGCACAAATGCAATTAGGAGAAAAGTAATGAAAAAATATCTTATGTAATTTAATGTGTTTAATAAATAACTTGAAAAATTTTTAAACGTATATATTCAGTTCATGACCATGAAAAAAGATAACGTTATCGTGTCATTATAGTAAATATGGGGCAATATTCCGCGTTTGAACAATGATGCAAACTTTAAATAAATGCAAATTTTAGTAAAAGGAGAATGGGATGCTTAAAACTTTTAACATAAATTAAAATTATTCAACACTGTACACGATAAAAAAACAAAATTTCTCAATTGTTCATGATTCATGTTTTTGCGCATAGAAAGTTTTTCTGTTTAGCGAATGTTTTGTTAATATACAATCCAGTGCAAATATAATAATAATAATAATAATAATATTATTATTATTATAGTCAATTCATTATGAAAATTTAGTTACTTAGCAACTAAGGCTGTCCTATTTTACTTCCATAAATTAAACGTACATAATTTATTTACATATTTATACATAAATTTTGTGCATATTAGATATCTCAATGCAATGCACCTTTTCATTGGCGTGGGAGATTAGCTGCATGATTCCAGTACAAATGGAAATGCGCGAGATTCCTCGCTGGGGCAAATATTGCAACGACTTTGAAGTGCCCAGTAGAGATAAAACAGGTTTACTTGATGAAGTGCATTTGCTGTCTTATGCAATGCTTCAGTCTAAACCGAAGATAAATTTACATCACCAATTCGTTCCGTAACTCTTTGTTTCAATGTATATTTATACAGAAACGTCGAATGATGCCATCTTATTTCTGTTATTTCATTTAAAAATTAACTTAAAGGCCACAATTTAGAACATAGGTGTAAGGATTCAATGATATGCACACAATTGCGGACATGTATACACCATTTTAATTTAAGTAGGCATTCTGGTTTCAATGTTATTTAATTTTGGTGATTTATTTTCTGTTCTATCTCTATACATAAGTTGATCGGCAACTCACGTATGAATATTAATAAATAATGTTTAGGTCGACATTAACTGTTGCATCTCGTTAATTCCTGGTAAAGCTAAATATGTTGCCCTTTATCAAATGATTATTGCTTTTCCGCAAATATCGCTTTTTTCCTTTCGCCTCTCGAGTTTTTCTCTCGGACGTTGCCGCGACTACTTTCGACGTCAGTTTTATGGAGCTTACACAAGGCTGCATTTTGTCCAGCATATGGTAATAAATT
>JAQBSW010011505.1:0-19862 GCA_029291075.1 Eudiplozoon nipponicum
GATCATAGAAGGTCGAAACGCGTCAGTGCGTTGCGGCTGGCGGCAGTTTTGTTATGTTGTTCGACCACTGGGTAAGTACAATGGGATTGGTGTTTTTTAGAAGCACGCAAACTTGATTTAACGAATTGTTACCACCACCCGCGCAATGAATTATTGTTAAATTGTATTGCCTATATATGTATATGTGGCGAAAGCTGTAAACATTTAGTGTTCGTGACTGCATAGAAATTTTGCAGCCGATGTTTCATGTCAAGTTCAATGTATTCGAGACTGCTAGAAGTGAGAGCCGCATATCTAAATGTGATTTCCATATATATTCAATGCGGTTTGATCCTCGATAGTCAGTTTGCCGTCGTACTCTGATGATGATCATGGAAGGTCGAAACGCGTCAGTGCGTTGCGGCTGACGGTAGTTTTGTTATGTTGTTCGACGTCTGGTTAAATACAATGGGATTGGTGTTTACTTCAAGCTCGCAAACTTGATTTATAGAATTGTTACCACCACCCGCGTAATCAATTATTGTTATATTGTATTGCCTATATATGTATATATGGCGAAAGCTGCAAACAGTTAATGCTCGTGACTGCATAGAAATTGTGCAGCCGACGTTTCAAGTCAGGTTAAATGTATTAGAGACTGCTAGAGGTGAGAGCCGCATATCTAAATTTGATTTCCATATATATTAAATGCGGTTTGATCCTCGATAGTCAGTTTGCCGTCGTACTCTGATGATGATCATGGAAGGTCGAAATGCGTCAGTGCGTTGCGGCTGGCGGTAGTTTTGTTATGTTGTTCGACGACTGGTTAAATACAATGGGATTGGTGTTTACTTCAAGCTGGCAAACTTGATTTATAGAATTGATACCACCACCCGCGTAATCAATTATTGTTAAATTGTATTGCCTATATATGTATATATGGCGAAAGCTGCAAACAGTTAATGCTCGTGACTGCATAGAAATTGTGCAGCCGACATTTCCAGTCAAGTTCAATATATGCGAGACTGCTAGATGTGAGAGCCGCATATCTAAATTTGATTTCCATATATATTGAATGCGGTTTGATCCTCGATAGTCAGTTTGCCGTCGTACTCTGATGATGATCATGGAAGGTCGAAACGCGTCAGTGCGTTGCGGCTGGCGGTAGTTTTGTTATGTTGTTCGACGACTGGTTAAATACAATGGGATTGGTGTTTACTTCAAGCTCGCAAACTTGATTTAAAGAATTGTTACCACCACCCGCGCAATCAATTATTGTTTAAATTGTATTGCCTATATATGTATATGTGGCGAAAGCTGCAAACATTTAATGTTCGTGACTGCATAGAAATTGTGCAGCCGACATTTCCAGTCAAGTTCAATGTATGCGAGACTGCTAGAGGTGAGAGCCGCATATCTAAAATTGATTTCCATATATATTCAATGCGGTTTGATCCTCGATAGTCAGTTTGCCGTCGTACTCTGATGATGATCAAGGAAGGTCGAAACGCGTCAGTGCGTTGCGGCTGGCGGTAGTATTGTTATGTTGTTCGACGACTGGTTAAATATAATGGGATTGGTGTTTATTACAAGCACGCAAACTTGATTTAAATAATTGTTACCACCACCCGCGCAATAAATTATTGTTAAATTGTATTGTCTATTTGTGTATATGTGGCGAAAGCTGCAAACAATTAATATTCGTGAATGCATAGAAATTGTGCGGCCGACGTTTCCAGTCAAGTTCAAAGTATTCGAGACTGCTAGAGGTGAGAGCCGCATATCTAAATTTGATTTCCGTATATATTCAATGAGGTTTGATCCTCAATAGTCAGTTTGTCGTCGTACTCTAATGATGATCACGGAAGATCGAAACGCGTCAGTGCGTTGTGGCTGGCGGTAGTTTTGTTATGTTTTTCGACGACTGGTTAAATACAAACGAGTTTGGTGTTTATTTCTAGCTCGCAAACTTGATTTAAAGAATTTTTACCACCACCCACGCAATCAATTATTGTTAAATTGTATTGCCTATATATGTTTATGTGGCGAAAGCTGCAAACAGTTTATGTTCGTGACCGGATAGAAATTGTGCAGCCGACGTTTCCAGTCAAGTTCAATGTATTCCAGACTGCTAGATGTGAGAGCCCCATATCTAAATTTGATTTCTACATATATTCAATGCCGTTTGATCCTCAATAGTCAGTTTGCCGTCCTACCCTGGTGATGATCATGGAAGGTCGTAACGCATTAGTGCGTTGCGCCTGGCGGTAGTTTTGTTATGTTGTTCGACGACTGGTTAAATACAAACGAGTTTGGTGTTTATTTCAAGCTCGCAAACTTGATTTAAAGAATTGTTACCACCACGGTGTGACCGAATTAAAAGATGCGTCGAATAACCGTTTCATGGGTGAATCTGAGGTGTGCAATCCCATCATGCAGGCACATAATGAAATGCAGTACTCTGAAGAACCGTTGTCTAACATAGCAAAATCTTATTCTACTGAATCACAGCATGAAAACTATTTGTCGACACCAGATGATTTTGAAGAACCAGCTAATGTTGTACCGGACGAGATGACGACGTCAGGGGCGCCAGTATGCACAACTCGTTTTGGAAGAATACATCGTCAGTCGAAGAACTATGATTACATCTACTATTAGTCGTTTCTCTCTTTTTTTGAGAAGGTGGTGTATGTGGAGGATGTTGAATCCTCCGCCTTATATAAAATGACCTTGAATGATAAATTTAAACCACCATAGCTGATTGTAACAACTTTATTTAAAAAGAATTTTTTATTTTTATTTTCCAGAACATTCTTTGTTTAAATACTTGATTTTTAAAATTGTGCGCTATTTTCAGTTTTTGAGTATCTCGCTTCCTGTCTGGTTCTAAAATTTTGGTCTGCTGCATTTTAACATTTCTTTCCATTATAAACGATTACAACAATTTTCAATATAATCTTCCAATACTTGCCTTGTGTTCTGATATAATATAGCACTGAGGAGGAGCCTTGGAACAGGTATAATTGTTTTATTTGTGGGTCACGTACACATCAAAACAGATTATTGCTGGTGTTGCAGCTTTCCGACTCTCACCTTCCACTTGCCCTAAGTAAGTGTCAATTTAATTATTAAAACATTTGATCATGGATGCTGATATTAAGTATGAGGACACATGCCAGTTAGTGCAGGACATAGCGGACTTGAATTTAAATGACACAAGCAATAATATAAGCATATCAGACTCTACTGTGAATTTTAGGACTTCCAGCGATCTGGCATCTATGGGGCTTACAGACACGAATAGGTTAGGGGCCTCAACAAAATTTGGCGACCGCGCCAGTCCAAAAATATTAAGTCTACCACAGTATAAGTCAGAAAAACATTCAAGTTGGGTGGGAGATGCCCAAATGATATTTAGTGCTTATAATATCGTGAACCCTATGGAGAAATTTGTTGCAGCATGGATGGCATTGCCTGAAAATTTCCGAAATGCTTTGGAAAATTTCAGAGACAGAACTGTAGAAGAAAAGCCGTATAATGCATTTGAGTTATTAATGGCAGAAATTCAACAGAGATATCAGCCTGGAAGATCCGTGCAAATGTGCGAATTATTACGCCTAGAAAAAATGGGGCGTCAACTACCGTCCGAATTTTACGAACGCCTTTGCACAAAAGCTTCCAGGTTGAATATATCTAGAGATGTAGTCAACTCCATTTTTACAGCTGAGCTACCAATTAGGCTCAGAACAACAATGGAAGTATTTGACACAATGAACATAGATTGGCCAACAAAACTCAGAGGGTTAGACGGCGTGTATAAACAGCAAGAACCACAAGTACATGCTGTAGTGGCAGAATCTGTAACGATGCAGCCAGTCAGGGCATATACCGAAAACGACCTGGCTATACAAGAAACTTTGCGTTTCTTATGTAGAGAAGTTGCTAGCTTGCGTAGTGATATTGCACAACTTCAGAGTCAGGATAGGTATAATAGACGTCGAAGGAGTCACTCGCGTCAACGCTTCGAAGGGCCACGCGGATGGTGCAAGGCACATTGCGAATACGGACGCAGTGCGAAGTGCCAAGGCGAAAATTGTAATTACCCGCGATTAGGTGGACCCACATGGAAAGGAAGCACAAAACCGGTTGAGAGGAATCCGTCACCGGGAAAAGGGAACAACCCCGCTAGTAGGAGCCGTAGGGGGGGTTCCATTGCAAAGGCTCCCAGATATGCCTTTAAAAGGCATAATCAAAGCAAAAGAGGCGACTAGTACAAATAGCACCGAGATAAAAGGCAAGAGAGTCCGATTCTCACTAAGCGGGGATCTTGAAAACATTGCCGGATTGTCCAGCAAAAAGTTCATTATTAAGGATGAATTATCTGGATTAGAATTTCTCATAGACACGGGTGCTGAGGTAAGCATAGTTAGGTCAGGCGTGGTGGAAGCAGATTGCCCCACATTTGATTATCAACTATGGGCTGCTAACGGTAGTCCAATTGAAGTAAAAGGGATGAAACAAATGTCGGTAACATTAGGCCACAAATCTTCCTTCCGCTGGAATTTTCTAGTAGCCGATGTCAAGGACCATATCATTGGCATGGATTTCTTGACCCATTTTAAGCTGACATTAGACCCCAAGGCTAGGACTATCACAGAAGGCGTAGGGATAGCAACACCTACTGATTCTAACATGTCGGCAGTTAGAACAGTCCTCTTGCCTCGTCCATCAGTCGCACATGACTTTGCCGATATAATCGAGAAGCACCTAGCAGTGTTTCAACCTTTCAGTGCCAAAAGGATAGGTTTGAAGACAGGAGTAGAACACCAAATAGAATTGGTGGTTCCGTTGCCTTGTTCACCAAAGGCTCAACCATTGGCACAACACAAGCAACAAGTTGCTTTGTCAGAATTTCACCAATTGCGCAAAGAGGGGATTTGTAGAAGGTCAAATTCCAATTTTGCTTCCCCAATAGTGGTAGTTCCCAAACCTGAACCGGGTCAATTGAGGGTTTGTGGGAATTATCGTCTATTAAACTCAGTGACGAAGGGTGATTCTTATCCTCTCCCTAACCAGAGTACCTTGCTCCGAGATATAATGGGATATGAGGTTTATTCAACTTTAGATCTCCAGAAAGCGTACTATCAGGTACCAATGGAAGAAAGTTCGATACCACTCACCGCAGTCAGATTTCCAGGAGGGGATCGCATGAATTTCTTCGAATGCCTTTTGGTTTGAAAAATGCCAGTCAGACATTCCAGCGTTTGGCTGAAGAAATCCTTCAGAATTGTCCATTTGCGAGAGTATATATAGACGACATAATAATTTTTAGTCGCTCACGAGACGAACATCGTACGCATTTGGAAACGGTTTTGACCAGGCTGGAACAATATGGATTAGTGGTCAAACCTAATAAGAGTAATATAGGTTGCTCTTCAGTTAAATACCTTGGTCATATACTTTCCAAAGACGGAATTAAACCTTTGGAAGATAAGGTCCAAGCTATTAAGGACGTAACGGAACCCCGAACCGTACGCCAGTTGCGAAGGTTCTTGGGTATGATCAGCTATTATCGTCGATTCATTCCAGGTCTAGCCGGAATTCTTGGATCGTTAACAAGACATCTCACTCGTGAAAAGAGCACGATCAAGAAGTCTTGGCCTATAAACTTGAGTCAAGAAGACCAAGAAAATTTCCAAAAGGCCAAGGACATGTTAAGTGACGTAACCACATTAGCACCTGTAGATTGGGAGAAACCTTTCGAACTAATCACAGATGCCTCAGATGTTGCACTAGGGGCAGTGCTACAGCAAAGAGATCAGGACGTAGTAAGACCGATTGGGTTTTATAGCCGTAAGCTTAATGATCGAGAAAAACGTTATGATACATTTGGAAAAGAGCTTCTAGCTGTGTATGCCGCAGTGATACACTTTGAGCATTACTTAGATGGTCACAAGTTTAAGTTATTGACCGATCATAAGCCATTGATTAGCATACTTGGTAAGACAGCTAGGCTTAATTACTCTCGTAGAGTAAATTCCCAAATAACACGGTTAGCAGAGTTCGATTTTACCGTGTCTCATATTGCTGGTAAGGAGAATGTGGTGGCCGATGCACTTAGCCGACCGAATGAAGCTGATGTCGAGCTGATATTTCAAGGCCCATTAAAAAATTTAGATGAATCAATGAACGATTTCGTTAGTCAAATCGAGGAAGCGCAAGGATCGGATCCCTTTACATTAGTGTTATCCAAAAGACCAGGATATGTTCGTAAGCTCATAAGTGGCAAGTGGTTGTTATGCGAAACATCTAGAAGTCAACCACGACCATATGTGCCATTGGAGTTACGGGCCAAGATTATCCAAGTGTTGCATGACATGGGTCATCCATCCATTAAAGCCACCATTCGATTGATCAACGACAGATACGTATGGCCGCACATGTCTAAAGACATACGGGTATGGGTAAGAGCCTGTGCCAAGTGTCAAACGTGTAAGGTGTGGAGACATACCAGAACCGAGATAAAGAACATTGGAATACCAAATGGACGCTTCAGACACTTACACATAGACATTGTTGAGATGCCTGAAGTAAATGGAAACAAATACTTGTTGACTATGGTAGATAGATTTAGTCGTCAATTTAAAGTGGCGATTTTAAAAAACATGACAGCGCAAGAAGTTTTGTTCGCGTTTCTACATAATTGAATATCGCGTTATGGTGTTCCGGAAACGGTCACTAGTGATCGCGGTAGTCAATTTATGTCAGAGCTTTTCGTAAGATCCCTCAACATCAAGGGAACCACTATTATACATACTAGCGCGTATAACCCACGAGCGAATGGGATGGTAGAAAGGCTACATCGTGAACTGAAAGCTGCATTAAGGTGTACTAGTGGAACAAGCTGGATACACGATCTTCCTATAGTACTACTCGCCATGCGCAACAGATATAGGGCACAACTGGGAACTTCCATAGCCGAATTGTTTTATGGAGAACCATTGAGGTTGCCTGGAGATCTTCTAATAGAAACTCGAAGTAGTCTTGATTGGGCTTCTAGTTATGTAGATTGGTTTGTAGGAGCACTTAGAGACAAGATGTGTCGTTTGGCCCCAACCAAGACTAGAAAACCTAAAACTAAATGCTGTGTCCTCCAATTTAAAATCGGCTTCGCATGTATATATAACTAATGAGAATAGGAAGAACTGCCTAACACCATTTTACAAAGGACCATACAAGGTCAAGAGGATGACTGACAAGAATGTCATCATACAAATAAATGGTATTGAGGATTGTGTTACGTTGGATCGCTGTATTCCCAAGTTTATCTGGATTGGCGGTGTGACCGAATTAAAAGATGCGTCGAATAACCGTTTCATGGGCGAATCTGAGGTGTGCAATCCCATCATGCAGGCACATAATGAAATGCATTACTCTGAAGAACCGTTGTCTAACATAGCATAATCTTATTCTACTGAATCACAGCATGAAAACTATTTGTCGACACCAGATGATTTTGAAGAACCAGCGAATGTTATACCGGGCGAGATGACGACGTCAGGGGCGCCAGTATGCACAAAACGTTCTGGAAGAATACATCGTCAGCCGAAGAACTATGATTACATCTACTATTAGTCGTTCCTCTCTTTTTTTGAGAAGGTGGTGTGTGTGGAGGATGTTGAATCCTCCGCCTTTTATAAATCACCTTGAATGATAAATTTAAACCACCATAGCTGATTGTAACAACTTTATTTAAAAAGAATTTTTTATTTTTATTTTCCAGAACATTCTTTGTTTAAATACTTGATTTCTAAAATTGTGCGCTATTTTCAGTTTTTGAGTATCTCGCTTCTTGTCTGGTTCTAAAATTTTGGTCTGCTGCATTTTAACATTTCTTTCCATTACAAACGATTTCAACAATTTTCAATATAATCTTCCAATACTTGCCTTGTGTTCTGATATAATATAGCACTGAGGAGGAGCCTTGGAACAGGTGTAATTGTTTTATTTGTGGGTCACGTGCACATCAAAACAGATTATTGCTGGCTTTGCAGGTTTCCGAATCTCACCTTCCACTTGCCCTAAGTAAGTGTCAATTTAATTATTAAAACATTTGATCATGGATGCTGATATTAAGTATGAGGACACATGCCAGTTAGTGCAGGACATAGCGGACGTGAATTTAAATGACACAAGCAATAATATAAGCATATCAGACTCTACTGTGAATTTTAGGACTTCCAGCGATCTGGCATCTATGGGGCTTACAGACACAAATAGGTTAGAGGCCTCAACAAAATTTGGCGAGCGCGCCAGTCCAAAAATATTAAGTCTACCACAGTATAAGTCAGAAGAACATTCAAGTTGGGTGGGAGATGCCCAAATGATATTTAGTGCTTATAATATCGTGAACCCTATGGAAAAATTTGTTGCAGCATGGATGGCATTGCCTGAAAATTTCCGAAATGATTTGGAAAATTTCAGAGACAGAACTGTAGTAGAAAAGCCGTATAATGCATTTGAGTTATTAATGGCAGAAATTCAACAGAGATATCAGCCTGGGAGATCAGCGCAAACGTGCGAATTATTACGCTTAGAAAAAATGGGGCGTCAACTGCCGTCCGAATTTTACGAACGCCTTTGCACAAAAGCTTCCAGGTTGAATATATCTGGAGATGTAGTCAACTCCATTTTTACAGCTGAGCTACCAATTAGGCTCAGAACAACAATGGAAGTATTTGACACAATGAACATAGATTGGCCAACAAAACTCAGAGGGTTAGACGGCGTGTATAAACAGCAAGAAACACAAGTACATGCTGTAGTGGCAGAATCTGTAACGATGCAGCCAGTCAGGGCATATACCGAAAACGACCTGGCTATACAAGAAACTTTGCGTTTCTTATGTAGAGAAGTTGCTAGCTTGCGTAGTGATATTGCATAACTTCAGAGTCAGGATAGGTAAAATAGTCGTCGAAGGAGCCACTCACGTCAATGCTTCGAAGGGCCACGCGGATGGTGCAAGGCACATTGTGAATACGGACGCAGTGCGAAGTGCCAAGGCGAAAATTGTAATTACCCGCGATTAGGTGGACCCACATGGAAAGGAAGCACAAAACCGGTTGAGAGGAATCCCTCACCAGGATAAGGGTACAACTCCCGCTAGTAGGAGCCGTAGAGGGGGTTCCATTGCAAAGGCTCCCAGATATGCCCTTAAAAGGCATACTCAAAGCAAAAGAGGCGACTAGTACAAATATCACCGAGATAAAAGGCAAGAGAGTCCGATTCTCACTAAGCGGGGATCTTGAAAACATTGCCGGATTGTCCAGCAAAATGTTCATTATTAAGGATGAATTATCTGGATTAGAATTTCTCATAGACACGAGTGCTGAGGTAAGCATAGTTAGGTCAGACGTGGTGGAAGCAGATTGCCCCACATTTGATTATCAACTATTGGCCGCTAACGGTAGTCCAATTGAAGTAAAAGGGATGAAAGAAATGTCAGTAACATTAGGCCAGAAATCTTCCTTCCGTTGGAATTTTCTAGTAGCCGATGTCAAGGACCATATCATTGACATGGATTTCTTGACCCATTTTAAGCTGACATTAGACCCCATAGCCAGGACTATCGCAGAAGGCGTCGGAACATCAACACATACTGAGTCTAACGTGTCGGCAGTAAGAACAGTCCTCTTACCTCGTCCAACAGTTGCACATGACTTTGCCGATATAATCGAGAAGCACCTAGCAGTGTTTCAACCTTTCAGTGCCAAAAGGATAGGTTTGAAGACAGGAGTAGAACACCAAATAGAATTGGTGGTTCCGTTGCCTTGTTCACCAAAGGCTCAACCATTGGCACAACACAAGCAACAAGTTGCTTTGTCAGAATTTCACCAATTGCGCAAAGAGGGGATTTGTAGAAGGTCAAATTCCAATTTTGCTTCGCCAATAGTGGTAGTTCCCAAACCTGAACCGGGTCAATTGAGGGTTTGTGGGAATTATCGTCTATTAAACTCAGTGACGAAGGGTGATTCTTATCCTCTCCCTAACCAGAGTACCTTACTCCGAGATATAATGGGATATGAGGTTTATTTAACTTTAGATCTCCAGAAAGCGTACTATCAGGTACCAATGGAAGAAAGTTCGATACCACTCACCGCAGTCAGATTTCCAAGAGGGGGATCGCATGAATTTCTTCGAATGCCTTTTGGTTTGAAAAATGCCAGTCAGACATTCCAGCGTTTGGCTGAAGAAATCCTTCAGAATTGTCCATTTGCGAGGGTATATATAGACGACATAATAATTTTTAATCGCTCCCGAGATGAACATCGTACGCATTTGGAAACGGTTTTGACCAGGCTGGAACAATATGGATTAGTGGTCAAACCAAATAAGAGTAATATAGGTTGCTCTTCAGTTAAATACCTTGGTCATATACTTTCCAAAGACGGAATTAAACCTTTGGAAGATAAGGTCTAAGATATTAAGGACGTAACGGAACCCCGAATCGTACGCCAGTTGCGAAGGTTATTGGGTATGATCAGCTATTATCGTCGATTCATTCCAGGTCTAGCCGGAATTCTTGGATCGTTAACAAGACATCTCACTCGTGAAAAGAGCACGATCAAGAAGTCTTGGCCTATAAACTTGAGTCAAGAAGACCGAGAAAATTTCCAAGAGGCCAAGGACATGTTAAGTGACGTAACCACATTAGCACCTGGAGATTGGGAAAAACCTTTCGAACTAATCACAGATGCCTCAGATGTTGCATTAGGGGCAGTGCTACAGCAAAGAGATCAGGACATAGTAAGACCGATTGGGTTTTATAGCCGTAAGCTTAATGAGAAAAACGTTATGATACGTTTGGCAAAGAGCTTCTAGCAGTGTATGCCGCAGTGCTACACTTCGAGCATTAGTTAGATGGTCATAAGTTTAAGTTATTGACCGATCATAATACGTTGATCAGCATACTTGGTAAAATAGCTAGGCTTAATTACTCTCGTAGAAGGAATTACCAAATAACACGGTTAGCAGAGTTCGATTTCACTGTGTCTCATATTGCTGGTAAGGAGAATGTGGTGGCCGATGCATTTAGCCGACCGAATGAAGCTGATGTCGAGCTGATATTTCAAGGTCCATTAAAAAATTTAGATGAATCAATGAACAATTTCGTTAGTCAAATCGAGGAAGCGCAAGGATCGGATCCCTTTACATTAGTATTATCTAAAAGACCAGGATATGTCCGTAAGCTCATAAGTGGCAAGTGGTTGTTATGCGAAACATCTAGAAGTCAACCACGACCATATGTGCCATTGGAGTTACGGGCCAAGATAATCCAAGTGTTGCATGACATGGGTCATCCATCCATTAAAGCCACCATTCGATTGATCAACGACAGATACGTATGGCCACACATGTCTAAAGACATACGGGTATGGGTAAGAGCCTGTGCCAAGTGTCAAACGTGTAAGGTGTGGAGACATACCAGAACCGAGATAAAGAACATTGGAATACCAAATGGACGGTTCAGACACGTACACATAGACATTGTTGAGATGCCTGAAGTAAATGGAAACAAATACTTGCTGTCTATGGTAGATAGATTTAGTCGTCAATTTGAAGTGGCGATTTTAAAAGACATGACAGCACAAGAAAGTTTGTTCGCGTTTCTACATAATTGGATATCGCGTTATGGTGTTCCGGAAAAGGTCACTAGTGATCGCGGTCGTCAATTTATGTCAGAGCTTTTCGTAAGATCCCTCAACATCATGGGAACCACTATAATACATACTAGCGCGTATAACCCACGAACGAATGAGATGGTAGAAAGGCTACATCGTGGTCTGATAGCTGCATTAAGGTATACTAGTGGAACAAGCTGGATACACGATCTTCCTATAGTACTACTCGTCATGCGCAACAGATATAGGGCACAATTAGGAACTTCCATTGCAGAATTAGTTTATGGAGAACCATTGAGGTTGCCTGGAGATCTTCTAATTGAAACTCCAAGTAGTCTTGATTGGGCTTCTAGTTATGTAGATTGGTTTGAAGGAGCACTTAGAGACAAGATGTGTCGTTTGGCCCCAATCAATACTATAAAAGCTAAAACCAAATGCTATGTATCCTCTGATTTAAAATCGGCTTCGCATGTGTATATAACTAATGAGAACAGGAAGAACTACCTGACACCATTTTACAAAGGACCATACAAGGTCAAGAGGATGACTGACAAGAATGTCATCATACAAATAAATGGTATTGAGGATTGTGTTACGTTGGATCGCTGTATTCCCAAGTTTATCTGGATTGGCGGTGTGACCGAATTAAAAGATGCGTCGAATAACCGTTTCATGGGCGAATCTGAGGTGTGCAATCCCATCATGCAGGCACATAATGAAATGCATTACTCTGAAGAACCGTTGTCTAACATAGCATAATCTTATTCTACTGAATCACAGCATGAAAACTATTTGTCGACACCAGATGATTTTGAAGAACCAGCTAATGTTGTACCGGACGAGATGACGACGTCAGGGGCGCCAGTATGCACAACTCGTTTTGGAAGAATACATCGTCAGCCGAAGAACTATGATTACATCTACTATTAGTCGTTTCTCTCTTTTTTTAAGAAGGTGGTGTATGTGGAGGATGTTGAATCCTCCGCCTTATATAAAATGACCTTGAATGATAAATTTAAACCACCATAGCTGATTGTAACAACTTTATTTAAAAAGATTTTTTTCTTTTTATTTTCCAGAACATTCTTTGTTTAAATACTTGATTTTTTAAATTGTGCGCTATTTTCAGTTTTTGAGTATCTCGCTTCCTGTCTGGTTCTAAAATTTTGGTCTGCTGCATTTTAGCATTTCTTTCCATTATAAAGGATTGCAACAATTTTCAATATAATCTTCCAATTCTTGCCTTGTGTTCTGATATAATATAGCACTGAGGAGGAGCCTTGGAACAGGTATAATTGTTTTATTTGTGGGTCACGTACACATCAAAACAGATTATTGCTGGGACTATAGCTTTCCAACTCTCACCTTCAAATTGCCATAAGTAAGTGTCAATTTAATTATTATAACATTTGATCATGGATACCGATATTAAATTCGAGGACTCAAGTAGGTTAGTGCAGGACATAGCGGACATGAATTTAAATGACACAAGCAATAATATAAGCATATCAGACTCTACTGTGAATTTTAGGACTTCCAGCGATCTGGCATCTATGAGGCTTACAGACACGAATAGGTTAGGGGCCTCAACAAAATTTGGCGACCGCGCTAGTCCAAGAATATTAAGTCTACCACAGTATAAGTCAGAAAAACATTCAAGTTGGGTGGGAGATGCCCAAATGCTATTTAGTGCTTATAATATCGTGAACCCTATGGAGAAATTTGTTGCAGCATGGATGGAATTGCCTGAAAATTTCCGAAATGCTTTGGAAAATTTCAGAGACAGAACTGTAGAAGAAAAGCCATATAATGCATTTGAGTTATTAATGGCAGAAATTCAACAGAGATATCAGCCTGGAAGATCAGCGCAAATGTGCGAATTATTACGCTTAGAAAAAATGGGGCGTCAACTGCCGTCCGAATTTTACGAACGCTTTGCACAAAAGCTTCCAGGTTGAATATATCTAGAGATGTAGTCAACTACATTTTTACAGCTGAGCTACCAATTAAGCTCAGAACAACAATGGAAGTATTTGACACAATGAACATAGTTTGGCCAACAAAACTCAGAGGGTTAGACGGCGTGTATAAACAGCAAGAACCACAAGTACATGCTGTAATGGCAGATTCTGTAACGATCCAGCCAGGCAGGGCAGATACCGAAAACCACCAGGCTATACAAGAAACTTTGCGTTTCTTATGTAGAGAAGTTGCTAGCTTGCGTAGTGATATTGCACAACTTCAGAGTCAGGATAGGTATAATAGACGTCGAAGGAGTCACTCGCATCAACGCTTCGAAGGGCCACGCGGATGGTGTAAGGCACATTGCGAATACGGACGCAGTGCAAAGTGCCAAGGCGAAAATTGTAATTACCCGAAATTAGGTGGACCCACATGGAAAGGAAGCACAAAACCGGTTGAGAGGAATCCGTCACCGGGAAAAGGGAACAACCCCCGCTAGTAGGAGTCGTAGGGGGGTTCCATTGCAAAGGCTCCCAGATATGCCTTTAAAAGGCATACTCAAAGCAAAAGAGGCGACTAGTACAAATAGCACCGAGATAGGCAGCAAGAGAGTCCGATTGTCACCAAGCGGGGATCTTAAAAACATTACCGGATTGTCCATCAAAAAGTTCATTATTAAGGATGAATTATCTGGATAAGAATTTCTCATAGACACGGGTGCTGAGTTAAGCATAATTAGGTCAGACGTGGTGGAAGCAGATTGCCCCACATTTGATTATCAACTATGGGCCGCGAATGATAGTCCAATTGAAGTAAAAGGGATGAAAGAAATGTC
The DNA here is from genome assembly GCA_029291075.1 of Eudiplozoon nipponicum. NCBI lineage: Eukaryota > Metazoa > Platyhelminthes > Monogenea > Mazocraeidea > Diplozoidae > Eudiplozoon > Eudiplozoon nipponicum. The sequence goes on from JAQBSW010011505.1 coordinate 14,461, forward strand.
TGTAAAATTAGGCCAGAAATCTTCTTTCCTATGGAATTTTCTAGTAACCGATGTCAAGGACCATATCATTGGCATGGATTTCTTGACACATTTCAAGCTGAAAGTAGACCCCAAGGCTAGGACTATCACAGAAGGCGTAGGGACATCAATAAATAATGAGTCTAACGTGTCGGCAGTTAGAACAGTCCTCTTACCTCTTCCATCAGTCGCACATGACTTTGCCGATATTATCGAGAAGCACCTAGCAGTGTTTCAACCTTTCAGTGCCAAAAAGATAGGTTTGAAAATAGGAGTAGAACACCAGATAGAATTGGTAGCTCCGTTACCTTGTTCACCAAAGGCTCAACCATTGGCAAAAGACAAGCAACAAGTAGCTGTGTCATAATTTCATCAGTTGCGCAAAGAGGGGATTTGTGGAAAGGCCAAATTCCAATTTTGCTTCCCCAATAGTGGTAGTTCCCAAACCTGAACCGGGTCAATGGAGGGTTTGTGGGAATTATCGTCTATTAAACTCAGTGACAAAGGGTGATTCTTATCCTCTCCCTAACCAGAGTACTTTGCTCCGAGATGTAATGGGATATGAGGTTTATTCAACTTTAGATCTCCAGAAAGCGTACTATCAGGTACCAATGGAAGAAAGTTCGACACCACTCACCACAGTCAGATTTCCAGGAGGGGGGATCGCATGAATTTCTTCGAAGGCCTTGTGGTTTGAAAAATGCCAGTCAGATATTCCAGCGTTTGGCTGAAGAAATCCTTCAGAATTGTCCATTTGCGAGGGTATATATTGACGACATAATAATTTTTAGTCGCTCCCGAAATGAACATCGTACGCATTTGGAAACGGTTTTGACCAGGCTGGAACAATATGGATTAGTGGTCAAACCTAATAAGAGTAAGATAGGTTGCTCTTCAGTTAAATACCTTGGGCATATACCTTCCAAAGACGGAATTAAACCTTTGGAAGATAAGATCCAAGCTATTAAGGACGTAACGGAACCCCGAACCGTACGCCAGTTGCGAAGGTTCTTGGGTATGATCAGCTATTATCGTCGATTCATTCCAGGTCTAGCCGGAATTCTTGGATCGTTAACACACCATCTCACTCGTGAAAAGAGCACGATCAAGAAGTCTTGGCCTATAAACTTGAGTCAAGAAGACCGAGAAAATTTCCAAAAGGCCAAGGACATGTTAAGTGACGTAACCACATTAGCACCTGTAGATTGGGAGAAACCTTTCGAACTAATCACAGATGCCTCAGATGTTGCACTAGGGGCAGTGCTACAGCAAAGAGATCAGGACGTAGTAAGACCGATTGGGTTTTATAGCCGTAAGCTTAATGATCGAGAAAAACGTTATGATACATTTGGAAAAGAGCTTCTAGCTGTGTATGCCGCAGTGATACACTTTGAGCATTACTTAGATGGTCACAAGTTTAAGTTATTGACCGATCATAAGCCATTGATTAGCATACTTGGTAAGACAGCTAGGCTTAATTACTCTCGTAGAGTAAATTCCCAAATAACACGGTTAGCAGAGTTCGATTTTACCGTGTCTCATATTGCTGGTAAGGAGAATGTGGTGGCCGATGCACTTAGCCGACCGAATGAAGCTGATGTCGAGCTGATATTTCAAGGCCCATTAAAAAATTTAGATGAATCAATGAACGATTTCGTTAGTCAAATCGAGGAAGCGCAAGGATCGGATCTTTTACATTAGTATTATCTAAAAGACCAGGATATGTTCGTAAGCTCATAAGTGGCAAGTGGTTGTTATGCGAAACATCTAGAAGTCAACCATTGGAGTTACGGGTCAAGATTATCCAAGTGTTGCATGACATGGGTCATCCATCCATTAAAGCCACCATTCGATTGATCAACGACAGATACGTATGGCCACACATGTCTAAAGACATACGGGTATGGGTAAGAGCCTGTGCCAAGTGTCAAACGTGTAAGGTGTGGAGACATACCAGAACCGAGATAAAGAACATTGGAATACCAAATGGACGGTTCAGACACGTACACATAGGCATTGTTGAGATGCCTGAAGTAAACGGAAATAAATACTTGTTGACTATGGTAGATAGATTTAGTCGTCAATTTGAAGTGGCGATTTTAAAAGACATGACAGCGCAAGAAGTTTTGTTCGCGTTTCTACATAATTGGATATCGCGTTATGGTGTTCCGGAAAAGGTCACTAGTGATCACGGTAGTCAATTTATGTCAGAGCATTTCGTAAGATCCCTCAACATCATGGGAACCACTATAATACACACTAGCGCGTATAACCCACGAGCGAATGGGATGGTAGAAAGGCTACATCGTGAACTGAAAGCTGCATTATGGTGTATTAGTGGAACAAGCTGGATACACGATCTTCCTATAGTACTACTCGCCATGCGCAACAGCTATAGGGCACAATTAGGAACATCCATATCAGAATTGGTTTATAGAGAACCATTAAGGTTGCCTGGAGATCTTCTAATAGAAACTCCAAGTAGTCTTGATTGGGCTTCTATTTATGTAAATTGGTTTGTAGAAGCACTTAGAGACAAGATTTGTCGTTTGGCCCCAACCAAGACTAGAAAACCTAAAACTAAATGCTATGTGACCTCCGATTTAAAATCGGCTTCGCATGTATATATAACTAATGAGAATAGGAAGAACTGCCTAAAACCATTTTACAAAGGACCCTGCAAGGTCAAGAGGATGACTGACAAGAATGTCATCATAGAAATAAATGGCATTGAGGATTGTGTTACGTTGGATCGCTGTATTCCCCAGTTTATCTGGATTGACAGTGTGACCAAATTAAAAGATGCGTCGAATGACCGTTCCATGGGCGATTCTGAGGTGTGCAATCCCATCTTGCAGGCACATAATGAAATGCAGTACTCTGAAGAACCGTTGTCTAACATAGCATAATCTTATTCTACTGATTCGCAGCATGAAAGCTATTTGTCGACACCAGATGATTTTGAAAAACCAGCGAATTTTATACCGGGCGAGATGACGACGTCAGGGGCGCCAGTATGCAGAACACGTTCTGGAAGGCCATGTGTTGAAAGAACTATGATTACATCTGTGGTCATTCTCTCTTGCAGAAGGTGAATTGTGTGGAGATGTTTGAATCTCCTTATAAAAATGACCTTGATTTGGCTTCACTGTGATTGTGTACTTTATTTAAAGGTACTGTACTGAGCCATTCTTTGTTTAAATACATGATTTCTAAAATTGTGCGCTATTTTCAGTTTTTGAGTATCTCGCTTCCTGTCTGGTTCTAAAATTTTGTTCTGCTGCATTTTAACATTTCTTTCCATTACAAACGATTACAACAATTTTCAATATAATCTCCCAATACTTGCCTTGTGTTCTGATATAATATAGCACTGAGGAGGAGCCTTGGAACAGGTGTAATTGTTTTATTTGTGGGTCACGTGCACATCAAAACAGATTATTGCTGGCTTTGCAGGTTTCCGAATCTCACCTTCCACTTGCCCTAAGTAAGTGTCAATTTAATTATTAAAACATTTGATCATGGATGCTGATATTAAGTATGAGGACACATGCCAGTTAGTGCAGGACATAGCGGACGTGAATTTAAATGACACAAGCAATAATATAAGCATATCAGACTCTACTGTGAATTTTAGGACTTCCAGCGATCTGGCATCTATGGGGCTTACAGACACGAATAGGTTAGGGGCCACAACAGTGAGCGAGGAGACCAGATCAAAAGATCGCGTTTACTATGCGTAAAGCAAACTCTCTCGCTACCCCCATTAGAGGTATTGTTATATTGGCACAATAAATATGGCCACGATATAAAAACGGAAAGATCCCTCGACAGGATGGCTGTTGGAGATCGGAGTATCTGTTTGACAGAATCGCAAGATTTTGTTTTAGGTTTAAGGTGTCAAATAAAAATTGCGGTTTTTGATTCATATTATTGGATATTTGAACTTCAAGGGAAGAATTGCCGTGTAAGAGAAAATATATAAGAAATGCACATGTATAGTAATGAAATTAAATTTATATATGTATAATCCACGTAAAAGAAATAACTTTCTAGACTGAGGCTAAGGGTAAAGTCCAACGAACTAATGAGAAATTAAACATGGAAATTCGAAAAATCTGAAAAAAACACTGCAAAGAACTACAGAAAGGAAAGGAAGAAGTAATCCGAATCAAAGTTCTAAAATTCCACGAAGCAGAACAAAACCAGCGTTTCAAAGTATTTGAACTACAGAGTTAACAAAGGTAACAGATTCAACAAAGACATTCTGGGCCAACAATTGGTATATAAACACTTTGTCGGCTTGAGATGCTACAGAGCTCAAAGTTACATTGTAAATTAAAAAGAATAAAATTAAATAAGTAGCCCTACACAATTAAAATATAAACGAAAATTTAAAATCAAATGCATTATATTTTACAACGGACAATTTTAAAATTTAAATGTTTAAGGTTCTTTGGAGAATTTACTTTCTTCGCATATTTCTTTGGCTTGAATTAAAGCACAATTAAACGACTCGATGTCATCACACAGTCCTTCGATTCGTTCTAAGGTTTCGCTCAAAGTTTTGCATTTACTTCGGATAATAAGACTAGTTTCATCGACGAAAGTCTCATAATCTTTTTTCAAAGATTCCGCAAAATGATCAATCTTATTGGGATAAATTTGACTAAGACCTACTTGTTTTTGCATACGTTGCACACCATCTTCAATGATTCTCTCCATATTTTCATTGCATTTATTAATAGATTCAATAGAAAAGCTAGCTTTTTCTTTGCATTCTTCTACCGCTTTGAGAATTTCAGTAACATCTACAAATTTACTCTGATTCATCACACGGTTATATATTCAATAGAAATACAATTAAGAAGTTAACTTCATTAAAACAAATAATAATAATAATATAACGCTTCATTTTAAGGCACAATAGATTTTGTCCAAATGCTAAAGTATAATTATAATTTGTACTGTAACGACACAAATCAATCGCCGACATATTGCGTAAATTAAATTCAAATTTATTTACGTTGCACCAATGAGAAAAAAGCAAATTGCCGTTTAACCACGTCTAACCACGTTTAACCAATAGTATGCAAGTACACATATTGCATGCTATTTAAGCACGATAATTTACCATGCAAGTCAGCTGTGGCATTTGCCTTCTACCTGCTTCACGCGTGTGCGTTCTGTCGGTTGTCAATACGTGTGCGCTCTGTCGGCTGTCAATACCTACTCATCTTGTTGCGGGATACCGGAGAGACGAGCCAATTGAGTGCAGGACCTGCAGGACACCATACACAACGCGATCAAAGCTCAACCACGGGAGCGAAAACTCAACCAGAGTCCACCCAAGGCTCTAGGACATCTTCAACTCTGAAGACTTC
>JAQBSW010011506.1:0-19854 GCA_029291075.1 Eudiplozoon nipponicum
AAAATTTAAGTTATAACTCGAATATTACATTTGTTGCTGAAACAATTAATCTTGGCTTTTATTTAACCATGAGAAAGTATTATCATAATCAAAATTAAAAATATCATCAGGATTAAACACTTTTTCTAGTTCGGTAGATAAAAATTTAAAAGACATTTTAGTTGGAGGCGTTTCTCTAAGCCCCTTTGGCAATTGATTATAAATTTTGTAAATTTTTGAAAACGAGAACAGCTTGCTCGCAACATTCCCAATCAAAGGTGGAGATATTGCAGAATGACCAGATCTAGTTCCAATTTCATGACTCTTTCTTATGGGATTCATATAGGCACCAGACCACTGGTTTAAATGGAAAACTTTTATACAATAGCACATTCTCCGAAACCATAAAGGATGCAGTGATACAAATTGTAATCTAGTGGCGTATATAGTGCAGGAGATAGGACTAATTTGTTTCACAACTTTTCTTTGTACAGCTTCTATTTTATTAGACAGACCCTTTGTTAAGGGATTCCAAGTAGCGGCGGCATATTCTAGTATCGGTCTAATCCATATTATAAACATTTTGAATTTTATTTCATGTGATATAATATTTCTATTTATCAATGCCCATCTGTTCTTGGCACTGCCTACTATCCTTTCAATATGTCTCTCAGCAGAAGCCGTACAATGAATAGTTATGCCTAAATCCTTAATTTCTTGCATAAGTTTAATCTCAAAAACATCATTAATCTCAGCATCATGAAAATAAACATACTTAAAATCTGTTCTGTTACCTATTTTTAAAGCTCTCGTCTTTTTACTGTTTATTCTCAGCCCTAGTGTTAACAAATATCTACTTAAATCATACAAATCAAGTGTCACATTATTTTTGGAGAATTCAACATTATTTGGATCAATTGGAAAGATTATTTTCAAATCATCAGCAAATTTGCAAACTCGACCGTTAGGAATCTTAGTTTCCAAATATGCAAATACAATTTTAAATAATATTGGTCCCAAACTGGATCCCTGTGGAACTCCACTTGTTACCCTTTTCGATTTAGATACCAAATCGTTTACTTGAATACTCATTCTTCGATTATATAAGTAGTACCTAAGTAATCTAAAAATATTCGGATCAATATTCAATAAATTAATCGCATTCAAGATAGCATCAAAAGATATAGAGTCAAAAGCTTTTGAGATATCTATGAATACAATTAATGCATCTAACTTTTTCTCATCTAATGTAATTACATGTTTCCACATAGAGAGCATATTAGTAGTTGTCGACCTGTCTTTCGTGAAGCCATGTTGGCATACATCGAAATCAGCCGGCAGCATACGTTCTAAATGATCAAGTATTAATCGTTCTATTATCTTCAAAAACGAGGGAATAATAGAGATTAATCTGTAATCACTGGCACACGTTGGCTTACTTACTTTAGGCAAAGGTTTAGCTACTATTGTTAGTATATCGATTGGTAATATCCCACTCTTCAAAATTCTATTTATAAAATTGCAGAGCGCATTCATAAAATTTAAGGGTAATTGAAGTAGGTTATCAATCGATATACCAAGGTGATCTTTTTGTTTTTTTGATTTTATTTTTAACATTAATTCTATCAATGCATCACTGTCAATAAGAAGTCCTAGATCCTGGTTTCCCGAAGATTCCGGTAGATCAATAGCATTATTTTTCTTCTGCGGATTACATAATAAGTTGCCAAATACTTCATCCAATTCACAAAGAAATTCATAATCAGCTTTACCCACAGGTAATATAAGGTTTAATTTTTCTTTATATTTACCGTAGTCTGTGAGGAGTTTGAACCCTAGTCTAGGATTACTCTTCAATTTAGCCAAAATAATTCTCTCTGATCTTTGACGGATTATCAGCAGTGATGAATTAATTTCTTTATCGATCATATCTAACCTCATTTTTTTATACTATTGATTAGACTACATTTCATTATATTATCTCGTTTGATTCTTAGCTTACATAACTTCCTATTGTATCGCTTTGGTATTACATCCGTAAATGTTGATGCTCTAAATATATCAGATAATAACAGTGAAACAGAAGAAACAAATTCGTCATCGTTCATATTAAATAAACTTTCATAATCAATTGATAAGCTTAATTCTCTAAAAAGATTCCAGTTCATTCTGGTATCATGTACCGACTCGGAAACCATAGTGTTGGTATCCGGTACTCATTGATTACAAAAAAGGTGTGCGTTACTAAGACAATAGCCATAGTGTTAGTATCCTTTACAGATTCGGTATATATATTAGATAGTGTGAGTTAGCGTTGAAGTCGCATTGTCGTAGACTTTATATGATGTTAGCTTCACTATTGCAGGTTTACACATTCGTCCATGAGATTGTACCGTCCTATTATTCCACATTCTTCGACCAAATATATAGTGGTTAAAGGACGTAATACCGGCTCCTCCTGATGAGTCGCCAGTAAGCACGAAACGAATGTGCATGAGATTATACTTTCCGTTCATGCTGCCTTTGGTTTATCCTTCTGGTCACAACTGAACTAATTTATTACTAGGTTCGCAACACGCAATACATACTTGCATATATATTAGTTCTTCGCAACAAACAGTATTTAACTGTAATATATTGAATTGAATGATGTCATGCTTACCGCCAAAGGTGATAAATTATATCGATCAAGACCAGAGTGTATGGTTTAATTGGAGTAACTTGTGTTCGGAAATTGTTGTAATGCTCAATTTGGGTCAACTTTAGCATAAATTGATATCCATCAGATTGGTATCATGTACCAACTCGGAAACAGTAGTGTTGGTATCCGGTACTCCTTGTCTACAAAAAAGGTATCAGTTACTAACACAATAGCCATGGTGTTATTATCCTTTACAGATTCGGTATATATATTATTTATTGTGAGTTAGCCTTGAAGTCGCATTCTCGTACACTTTTTATGATGTTAGCTTCACTATTGCAGGTTTACACATTCGTCTAGGAGATTGTACCGTCCTATTATAACACATTCTTCGACCAAATATATGGTGGTGAAAGGGCGTAATACCGGCTCATACTGATGGGTCGCCAGTCTGCACGAAACGAATGTGCATGAGATTATACTTTCCGTTCATGCTGCCTTTGGTTTATCCTTCTGGTCACAAATGCAATAATTTGTAACTAGGTTCGCAACTCCTAATATATACATGCATATATATTAATTTTTCGCAACAAACAGTATTTAACTGTAATATACAGGATTGAATGATATCATGCTTACCGCAAAATGGGATAACTGATATTGGTCAAGGCCAAAGTGTATGGTTTAACACAGTAGCAGGTGTTCGGAAATTATTGTATATATCCATTTGGGTGAACTAGAGCATAAATTGATATCCATCAGGTTGATATCATGTACCGACTCGGAAACCATAGTGTTAGTATCCGGTACTAATCCATTTAAAAAAAGACATCAGTTACTAACACAATAGCCATAGTGTTAATGTCCTTTACAGATTCAGTATATGTATATTATATAGTGTGAGATACCGTTGAAGTCGCATTGTCGTAGACTTTATATGATGTTAGCTTCACTATTGCAGGTTTACACATTCGTCTAGGAGATTGTACCGTCCTATTATTCCACATTCTTCGACCAAATATACAGTGGTTAAATGACGGAATATCGGTTCATGCTGATGAGTCGTCAGTAAGCGGGAAACGAATGTGCATGAGATTATACTTTCCGTTCATGCTGCCTTTTGGTTATCCGTCTGGTCACATCTGAACTAATTTGTTACTAGGTTCGCAACCCCTAATACATACTTGCATATATATTAGTTCTTCGCAACAAACGTATTTAACTGTAATATACTGAATTGAGTGATGTCATGCTTACCGCAAAATGGGATAACTGATATTGATCAATGCCAAAGTGTATGGTTTAACTGAAGTAGCATGTGTTCGGAAATTGTTGTAATTCTCAATTTGGGTGAACTTTAGCATAAATTGATATCCATCAGATTGGTATCATGTACCGACTCGGAAACCATAGTGTTGGTATCCGGTACTCATCGATTTCAAAAAAGATATTAGTTACTAACACAATAGCCATAGTGTTAGTGTCCTTTACAGATTCGGTATATACATTATATAGTGTGAGATACCGTTGAAGTCGCATTGTCGTACACTTTATATGATGTTAGCTTCACTATTGCAGGTGTTACACATTCGTCTAGGAGATTGTACCGTCCTATTACTCCACATTCTTCGACCAAATATATAGTGGTTAAATGGCGTAATACCTGCTCCTACTGATGAGTCGCCAGTAAGCACGAAACGAATGTGCATGAGATTATACTTTCCGTTCATGCTGCCTTCGGTTTATCCTTCTGGTCACAACTGAAATAATTTGTTACTAGGTTCGCAACACCTAATACATACTTGCATATATATTAGTTCTTCGCAACAAACAGTATTTAACTGTAATATATTGAATTGAATGATGTCATGCTTACCGCGAAATGTGATATCTGATATCGATCAAGGCCAGAGTGTATGGTTTAACTGGAGTAACAGGTGTTCGGAAATTGTTGTAATTCTCAATTTGGGTGAACTTTAGCATAAATTGATATCCATCAGGTTGGTATCATGTACCGACTCGGAAACCATAGTGTTAGTATCCGGTACTCATCGATTTCAAAAAAGGTATCAGTTACTAACACAATAGCCATAGTGTTAGTATCCTTTACAGATTCGGTATATATATTATATAGTGTGAGTTAGCGTTGAAGTCGCATTGTCGTAGACTTTATATGATGTTAGCTTCACTATTGCAGGTTTACACATTCGTCTAGGAGATTGTACCGTCCTATTATTCCACATTCTTCGACCAAATATATAGTGGTTAAATGGCGTAATACCGGCTCCTACTGATGAGTCGCCAGTCTGCACGAAACGAATGTGCATGAGATTATACTTTCCGTTCATGCTGCCTTTGGTTTATCCTTCTGGTCACAACTGAACTAATTTGTAACTAGGTTCGCAACACCTAATACATACATGCATATATATTAGTTTTTCGCAACAAACAGTATTTAACTGTAATATACTGGATTGAGTGATGTCATGCTTACCGCAAAATGGGATAACTGATATTGATCAAGGCCAAAGTGTATGGTTTAACACAGTAGCAGGTGTTCGGAAATTGTTGTAATTCTCCATTTGGGTGAACTAGAGCATAAATTGATATCCATCAGGTTGATATCATGTAGCGACTCGGAAACCATAGTGTTAGTATCCGGTACTCATCGATTTCAAAAAAGGTATCAGTTACTAACACAATAGCCATAGTGTTAATGTCCTTTACAGATTCTGTATATGTATATTATGTAGTGTGAGATACCGTTGAAGTCGCATTGTCGTAGACTTTATATGATTTTAGCTTCACTAATGCAGGTTTACACATTCGTCTGGGAGGTTGTACCGTCCTATTATTACACATACTTCGACCAAATATATGGTGGTTAAAGGGCTTAATACCGGCTCCTACTGATGATTCACCAGTAAGCACGAAACGAATGTGCATGAGATTGTACTTCCGTTCATGCTCCCTTTGGTTTATCCTTCTGGTCACAACTGAAATAATTTGTTACTAGGTTCGCAACACTTAATACATATTTGGATATATTTTAGATCTTCGCAACAAACAGTATTTAACTGTAATATATTGAATTGAATGATGTCATGCTTACCGCGAAATGTGATAACTGATATCGATAAAATCCAGAGTGTATAGTTTAACTGGAGTAACTGGTGTTCGTAAATTGTTGTAATTCTCAATTTGGGTGAACTTTAGCATAAATTGATATCCATCAGGTTGGTATCATGTACCGACTCGGAAACTATAGTGTTAGTATCCGGTACTCATTGATTTCAAAAAAGGTATCAGTTACTAACACAATAGCCATAGTGTTATTATCCTTTACAGATTCGGTATATATATTATATAGTGTGAGTTAGCGTTGAAGTCGCATTGTCGTAGACTTTATATGATGTTAGCTTCACTATTGCAGGTTTACACATTCGTCTAGGAGATTGTACCGTCCTATTATTCCACATTCTTCGACGAAATATATAGTGGTTAAAGGACGTAATACCGGCTCCTACTGATGAGTCGCCAGTAAGCACGAAACGAATGTGCATGAGATTATACTTTCCGTTCATGCTGCCTTTGGTTTATCCTTCTGGTCACAACTGAACTAATTTGTTACTAGGTTCGCAACACCTAATACATACTTGCATATATATTAGTTCTTCGCAACAAACAGTATTTAACTGTAATATATTGAATTGAATGATGTCATGCTTACCGCGAAATGTGATAACTGATATCGATCAAGGCCAGAGTGTATGGTTTAATTGGAGTAACAGGTGTTCGGAAATTGTTGTAATGCTCAATTTGGGTGAACTTTAGCATAAATTGATATCCATCAGGTTGGTATCATGTACCGACTCGGAAACCATAGTGTTGGTATCCGGTACTCATCGATTACAAAAAAGGTATCAGTTACTAACACAATAGCCATAGTGTTAGTATCCTTTACAGATTCGGTATATATATTATTTAGTGTGAGTTAGCCTTGAAGTCGCATTCTCGTACACTTTATATGATGTTACCTTCACTATTGCAGGTGTACACGTACGTCTAGGAGATTGTACCGTCCTATTATAACACATTCTTCGACCAAATATATGGTGGTTAAAGGGCGTAATACCGGCTCCTACTGATGAGTCGCCAGTCTGCACGAAACGAATGTGCATGAGATTATACTTTCCGTTCATGCTGCCTTTGGTTTATCCTTCTGGTCACAAATGAAATAATTTGAAACTAGGTTCGCAACACCTAATATATACATGCATATGTATTAGTTTTTCGCGACAAACAGTATTTAATTCTAATTTATTGAATTGAGTGATGGCATGCTTACCGCAAAATGGGATAACTGATATTGATCAAGGCCAAAGTGTATGGTTTATCTGGAGTAGCAGGTGTTCGGAAATTGTTGTAATTCTCAATTTGGGTGAACTATAGCATAAATTGATATCCATCAGGTTGATATCATGTACCGACTCGGAAACCATAGTGTTAGTCTCCGGTACTCATCGATTTCAAAAAAGGTATCAGTTACTAACACAATAGCCATAGTGTTAGTATCCTTTACAGACTCGGTATATATATTATATAGTGTGAGTTAGCGTTGAAGTCGCATTGTCGTAGACTTTATATGATGTTAGCTTCACTATTGCAGGTTTATACATTCGTCTAGGAGATTGTACCGTCCTATTATTCCACATAATTCGACCAAATATATGGTGGTTAAAGGGCGTAATACCGGCTCCTACTAATGAGTCGCCAGTAAGCACGAAACGAATGTGCATGAGATTATACTTTCCGTTCATGCTGCCTTTGGTTTTTATCCTTCTGGTCACAACTGAACTAATTTTTTACTAGTTTCGCAACACCTAATACATACTTGCATTGATATTAATTCTTCGCAACAAACAGTATTTAACTATAATATATTGAATTGAATAATGTCATGCTTACCTCGAAATGTGATAGCTGATATCGATCAAGGCCAGAGTGTGTAGTTTAACTGGAGTAACAGGTTTTCGGAAATTGTTGTAATTCTCAATTTTGGTGAACTTTAGCATAAATTGATATCTATCAGGTTGGGATCATGTACCGACTCGGACACCATAGTGTTAGTATCCGGTACTCATTGATTTAAAAAAATGTATCAGTTACTTATACAATAGCCCTAGTTTTAGTATCCTTTACAGATTCGGTATATACATTATATAGTGTGAGTTAGCGTTGAAATCGCATTGTCGTAGACTTTATATGATGTTAGCTTCACTATTGCAGGTTTACACATTCGTCTAGGAGATTGTACCGTCCTATTATTACACATAATTCGACCAAATATATGGTGGTTAAAGGGCGTAATACCGGCTCCTACTAATGAGTCGCCAGTAAGCACGAAACGAATGTGGATGAGATTATACTTTCAGCTCATGCTGCCTTTGGTTTATCCTTCTGGTCACAACTGAACTAATTTGTTACTAGGTTCGCAACCCCTAATACATACTTGCATATATATTAGTTCTTCGCAACAAGCAGTATTTAACGGTTATATATTGAATTGAATGATGTCATGCTTACCGCGAAATGTGATAACTGATATCGATGAAGGCCAGAGTGTATGGTTTAACTGGAGTAACAGGTGTTCGGAAATTGTTGTAATTCTCAATTTGGGTGAACTTTAGCATAAATTTATATCCATCAGGTTGGTATCATGTACCGACTCGGAAACCATAGTGTTAGTATCCGGTACTCATCGATTTCAAAAAAGGTATCAGTTACTAACACAATAGCCATAGTGTTAGTATCCTTTACAGACTCGGTATATATATTATACAGTGTGAGTTAGCATTGAAGTCGCATTGTCGTAGACTTTAGATTATGTTAGCTTCACTATTACAGGTTTACACATTCGTCTAGGAGATTGTACTGTCCTATTATTCCACATTCTTCTACCAAATATATAGTGGTTAAAGGGCGTAATACCGGCTCCTACTGATGAGTCGCCAGTAAGCACGAAACGAATGTGCATGAGATTATACTTTCCGTTCATGCTGCCTTTGGTTTATCCTTCTGGTCACAACTGAACTAATTTGTTACTAGGTTCGCAACACCTAATACATACTTGCATATATATTAGTTCTTCGCAACAAATAGTATTTAACTGTAATATATTGAATTGAATGATGTCATGCTTACCGCGAAATGTGATAACTGATATCGATCAAGTCCAGAGTGTATTGTTTAACTGGAGTAACTGGTGTTCGTAAATTGTTGTAATTCTCAATTTGGGTGAACTTTAGCATAAATTGATATCCATCAGTTTGGTATCATGTACCAACTCGGAAACCATAGTGTTGTTATCCGGTACTCATTGATTACAAAAAAGGTGTGCGTTACTAAGACAATAGCCATAGTGTTAGTATCCTTTACAGATTCGATATATATTAGATAGTGTGAGTTAGCGTTGAAGTCGCATTGTCGTAGACTTTACATTATGTTAGCTTCACTATTGCAGGTATACACATTCGTCTACGAGATTGTACCGTCCTATTATTCCACATTCTTCGACCAAATACATAGTGGTTAAATGACGTAATACCGGCTCCTCCTGATGAGTCGCCAGTAATCACGAAACGAATGTGCGTGAGATTATACTTTCAGTTCATGCTGCCTTTGGCTTATCCTTCTGGTAACAACTGAACTAATTTTTACTAGGTTCGCAACACGCAATACATATATGCAAATATATTAGTTCTTCGCAACAAACAGTATTTATCTGTAATATATTGAATTGAATGATGTCATGCTTACCGCCAAATGTGATAAATGATATCGATCAACACCAGAGTGTATGGTCTAATTGGAGTAACTTGAGTTTGGAAATTGTTGTAATGCTCAATGTGGGTGAACTTTAGCATAAATTGATATCCATCAAGTTGGTATCATATACCGACTCGGAAACCATAGTGTTGGTATCCGGTACTCATTGATTACAAAAAAGGTATCAGTTACTAACACAAAAACCATAGTGTTATTATTCTTTACAGATTCGGTATATATATTATTTAGTGTGTGTTAGCCTTCAAGTAGCATTCTCGTACACTTTATATGATGTAACCTTCACTATTGCAGGTGTACACGTACGTCTAGGAGATTGTACCGTTCTAATATAACACATTTTTCGGAAACCATAGTGTTAGCATCCGGTACTCATTGATTTCAAAAAAGGTATCAGTTACTTATACAATAGCCCTAGTTTTAGTATCCTTTACAGATTCGGTATATACATTATATAGTGTGATTTAGCGTTCAAGTCGCATTGTTGTAGACTTTATATGGTGTTAGCTTCACTATTGCAGGTTTACACATTCGTCTAGGAGATTGTACCGTCCTATTATTCCACATTCTTCGACAAAATATATAGTGGTTAAAGGGCGTAATACCGGCTCCTACTGATGAGTCGCCAGTAAGCACGAAACGAATGTGCATGACATTATACTTTCCGTTCATGCTGCCTTTGGTTTATCCTTCTGGTCACAACTGAACTAATTTGTTACTAGGTTCGCAACACCTAATACATACTTGCATATATATTAGTTTTTCGCAACAAACAGTATTTAACTGTAATATATTGAATTGAATGATGTCATGCTTACCGCGAAATGTGATAACTGATATCGATGAAGGCCAGAGTGTATGGTTTAACTGGAGTAACAGGTGTTCGGAAATTGTTGTAATTCTCAATTTGGGTGAACTTTAGCATAAATTTATATCCATCAGGTTGGTATCATGTACCGACTCGGAAACCATATTGTTAGTATCCGGTACTCATCGATTTCAAAAAAGGTATCAGTTACAAACACAATAGCCATAGTGTTAGTATCCTTTACAGACTCGGTATATATATTATATAGTGTGAATTAGCGTTGAAGTCGCATTGTCGTTGACTTTAGATGATGTTAGCTTCACTATTGCAGGTTTACACATTCGTCTAGGAGATTGTACCGTCCTATTATTCCACATTCTTCGACCAAATATATAGTGGTTAAAGGGCGTAATACCGGCTCCTACTGATGAGTCGCCAGTAAGCACGAAACGAATGTGCATGAGATTATACTTTCCGTTCATGCTGCCTTTGGTTTATCCTTCTGGTCACAACTGAAATAATTTGTTACTAGGTTCGCAAAACCTAATACATACTTGCATATATATTAGTTCTTCGCAACAAACAGTATTTAACTGTAATATATTGAATTGAATGATGTCATGCTTACCGCGAAATGTGATAACTGATATCGATGAAGGCCAGAGTGTATGGTTTAACTGGAGTAACAGGTGTTCGGAAATTGTTGTAATTCTCAATTTGGGTGAACTTTAGCATAAATTGATATCCATCAGGTTGGTATCATGTACCGACTCGGAAACCATAGTGTTAGTATCCGGTACTCATCGATTTCAAAAAAGGTATCAGTTACAAACACAATAGCCATAGTGTTAGTATCCTTTACAGACTCGGTATATACATTATATAGTGTGAGTTAGCATTGAAGTCGCATTGTCGTAGACTTTAGATGATGTTAGCTTCACTATTGCAGGTTTACACATTCGTCTAGGAGATTGTACCGTCCTATTATTCCACATTCTTCTACCAAATATATAGTGGTTAAAGCGCGTAATACCGGCTCCTACTGATGAGTCGCCAGTAAGCACGAAACGAATGTGCATGAGATTATACTTCCCGTTCATGCTGCCTTTGGTTTATCCTTCTGGTCACAACTGAACTAATTTGTTACTAGGTTCGCAAAACCTAATACATACTTGCATATATATTAGTTCTTCGCAACAAACAGTATTTAACTGTAATATATTGAATTGAATGATGTCATGCTTACCGCGAAATGTGATAACTGATATCGATGAAGGCCAGAGTGTATGGTTTAACTGGAGTAACAGGTGTTCGGAAATTGTTGTAATTCTCAATTTGGGTGAACTTTAGCATAAATTTATATCCATCAGGTTGGTATCATGTACCGACTCGGAAACCATAGTGTTAGTATCCGGTACTCATCGATTTCAAAAAAGGTATCAGTTACAAACACAATAGCCATAGTGTTAGTATCCTTTACAGACTCGGTATATATATTATATAGTGTGAGTTAGCATTGAAGTCGCATTGTCGTTGACTTTAGATTATGTTAGCTTCACTATTGCAGGTTTACACATTCGTCTAGGAGATTGTACCGTCCTATTATTACACATTCTTCTACCAAATATATAGTGGTTAAAGGGCGTAATACCGGCTCCTACTGATGAGTCGCCAGTAAGCACGAAACGAATGTGCATGAGATTATACTTTCCGTTCATGCTGCCTTTGGTTTATCCTTCTGGTCACAACTGAACTAATTTGTTACTAGGTTCGCAAAACCTAATACATACTTGCATATATATTAGTTCTTCGCAACAAACAGTATTTAACTGTAATATATTGAATTGAATGATGTCATGCTTACCGCGAAATGTGATAACTGATATCGATCAAGGCCAGAGTGTATGGTTTAACTGGAGTAGCAGGTGTTCGGAAATTGCTGTAATTCTCAATTTGGGTGAACTTTAGCATAAATTGATATCCATCAGGTTGGTATCATGTACCGACTCGGAAACCATAGTGTTAGTATCCGGTACTCATCGATTTCAAAAAAGGTATCAGTTACAAACACAATTGGCATAGTGTTAGTATCCTTTACAGATTCGGTATATACATTATATAGTGTGAGTTAGCGTTGAAGTCGCATTGTCGTAGACTTTATATGATGTTAGCTTCACTATTGCAGGTTTACACATTCGTCTAGGAGATTGTACCGTCCTATTATTCCACATTCTTCGACCAAATATATAGTGGTTAAAGGGCGTAATACCGGCTCCTACTGATGAGTCGCCAGTAAGCACGAAACGAATGTGCATGAGATTATACTTTCCGTTCATGCTGCCTTTGGTTTATCCTTCTGGTCACAACTGAACTAATTTGTTACTAGGTTCGCAAAACCTAATACATACTTGCATATATATTAGTTCTTCGCAACAAACAGTATTTAACTGTAATATATTGAATTGAATGATGTCATGCTTACCGCGAAATGTGATAACTGATATCGATCAAGGCCAGAGTGTATGGTTTAACTGGAGTAACAGGTGTTCGGAAATTGTTGTAATTCTCAATTTGGGTGAACTTTAGCATAAATTGATATCCATCAGGTTGGTATCATGTACCGACTCGGAAACCATAGTGTTAATATCCGGTACTCATCGATTTCAAAAAAGGTATCAGTTACAAACACAATAGCCTTAGTGTTAGTATCCTTTACAGATTCGGTATATACATTATATAGTGTGAGTTAGCGTTGAAGTCGCATTGTCGTAGACTTTATATGATGTTAGCTTCACTATTGCAGGTTTACACATTCGTCTAGGAGATTGTACCGTCCTATTATTCCACATTCTTCGACCAAATATATAGTGGTTAAAGGGCGTAATACCGGCTCCTACTGATGAGTCGCCAGTAAGCACGAAACGAATGTGCATGAGATTATACTTTCCGTTCATGCTGCCTTTGGTTTATCCTTCTGGTCACAACTGAACTAATTTGTTACTAGGTTCGCAACACCTAATACATACTTGCATATATATTAGTTCTTCGCAACAAACAGTATTTAACTGTAATATATTGAATTGAATGATGTCATGCTTACCGCGAAATGTGATAACTGATATCGATCAAGGCCAGAGTGTATGGTTTAACTGGAGTAACAGGTGTTCGGAAATTGTTGTAATTCTCAATTTGGGTGAACTTTAGCATAAATTGATATCCATCAGGTTGGTATCATGTACCGACTCGGAAACCATAGTGTTAGTATCCGGTACTCATCGATTTCAAAAAGGTATCAGTTACAAACACAATAGCCATAGTGTTAGTATCCTTTACAGACTCGGTATATATATTATATAGTGTGAGTTAGCATTGAAGTCGCATTGTCGTAGACTTTATATGATGTTAGCTTCACTATTGCAGGTTTACACATTCGTCTAGGAGATTGTACCGTCCTATTATTCCACATTCTTCGACCAAATATATAGTGGTTAAAGGGCGTAATACCGGCTCCTACTGATGAGTCGCCAGTAAGCACGAAACGAATGTGCATGAGATTATACTTTCCGTTCATGCTGCCTTTGGTTTATCCTTCTGGTCACAACTGAACTAATTTGTTACTAGGTTCGCAAAACCTAATACATACTTGCATATATATTAGTTCTTCGCAACAAACAGTATTTAACTGTAATATATTGAATTGAATGATGTCATGCTTACCGCGAAATGTGATAACTGATATCGATCAAGGCCAGAGTGTATGGTTTAACTGGAGTAACAGGTGTTCGGAAATTGTTGTAATTCTCAATTTGGGTGAACTTTAGCATAAATTGATATCCATCAGGTTGGTATCATGTACCGACTCGGAAACCATAGTGTTAGTATCCGGTACTCATCGATTTCAAAAAAGGTATCAGTTACTAACACAATAGCCATAGTGTTAGTATCCTTTACAGATTCGGTATATACATTATATAGTGTGAGTTAGCGTTGAAGTCGCATTGTCGTAGACTTTAGATGATGTTAGCTTCACTATTGCAGGTTTACACATTCGTCTAGGAGATTGTACCGTCCTATTATTCCACATTCTTCTACCAAATATATGGTGGTTAAAGGGCGTAATACCGGCTCCTACTGATGAGTCGCCAGTAAGCACGAAACGAATGTGCATGAGATTATACTTTCCGTTCATGCTGCCTTTGGTTTATCCTTCTGGTCACAACTGAACTAATTTGTTACTAGGTTCGCAAAACCTAATACATACTTGCATATATATTAGTTCTTCGCAACAAACAGTATTTAACTGTAATATATTGAATTGAATGATGTCATGCTTACCGCGAAATGTGATAACTGATATCGATGAAGGCCAGAGTGTATGGTTTAACTGGAGTAACAGGTGTTCGGAAATTGTTGTAATTCTCAATTTGGGTGAACTTTAGCATAAATTTATATCCATCAGGTTGGTATCATGTACCGACTCGGAAACCATAGTGTTAGTATCCGGTACTCATCGATTTCAAAAAAGGTATCAGTTACTAACACAATAGCCATAGTGTTAGTATCCTTTACAGACTCGGTATATATATTATATAGTGTGAGTTAGCATTGAAGTCGCATTGTC
The DNA here is from genome assembly GCA_029291075.1 of Eudiplozoon nipponicum. Lineage (NCBI taxonomy): Eukaryota > Metazoa > Platyhelminthes > Monogenea > Mazocraeidea > Diplozoidae > Eudiplozoon > Eudiplozoon nipponicum. Next base: position 14,896 of record JAQBSW010011506.1, read on the forward strand.
GTAGACTTTAGATTATGTTAGCTTCACTATTACAGGTTTACACATTCGTCTAGGAGATTGTACCGTCCTATTATTCCACATTCTTCTACCAAATATATAGTGGTTAAAGGGCGTAATACCGGCTCCTACTGATGAGTCGCCAGTAAGCACGAAACGAATGTGCATGAGATTATACTTTCCGTTCATGCTGCCTTTGGTTTATCCTTCTGGTCACAACTGAACTAATTTGTTACTAGGTTCGCAACACCTAATACATACTTGCATATATATTAGTTCTTCGCAACAAACAGTATTTAACTGTAATATATTGAATTGAATGATGTCATGCTTACCGCGAAATGTGATAACTGATATCGATGAAGGCCAGAGTGTATGGTTTAACTGGAGTAACAGGTGTTCGGAAATTGTTGTAATTCTCAATTTGGGTGAACTTTAGCATAAATTTATATCCATCAGGTTGGTATCATGTACCGACTCGGAAACCATAGTGTTAGTATCCGGTACTCATCGATTTCAAAAAAGGTATCAGTTACTAACACAATAGCCATAGTGTTAGTATCCTTTACAGACTCGGTATATATATTATATAGTGTGAGTTAGCATTGAAGTCGCATTGTCGTTGACTTTAGATTATGTTAGCTTCACTATTACAGGTTTACACATTCGTCTAGGAGATTGTACCGTCCTATTATTCCACATTCTTCTACCAAATATGTAGTGGTTAAAGGGCGTAATACCGGCTCCTACTGATGAGTCGCCAGTAAGCACGAAACGAATGTGCATGAGATTATACTTTCCGTTCATGCTGCCTTTGGTTTATCCTTCTGGTCACAACTGAACTAATTTGTTACTAGGTTCGCAAAACCTAATACATACTTGCATATATATTAGTTCTTCGCAACAAACAGTATTTAACTGTAATATATTGAATTGAATGATGTCATGCTTACCGCGAAATGTGATAACTGATATCGATGAAGGCCAGAGTGTATGGTTTAACTGGAGTAACAGGTGTTCGGAAATTGTTGTAATTCTCAATTTGGGTGAACTTTAGCATAAATTTATATCCATCAGGTTGGTATCATGTACCGACTCGGAAACCATAGTGTTAGTATCCGGTACTCATCGATTTCAAAAAAGGTATCAGTTACTAACACAATAGCCATAGTGTTAGTATCCTTTACAGACTCGGTATATATATTATATAGTGTGAGTTAGCATTGAAGTCGCATTGTCGTTGACTTTAGATTATGTTAGCTTCACTATTACAGGTTTACACATTCGTCTAGGAGATTGTACCGTCCTATTATTCCACATTCTTCGACCAAATATATAGTGGTTAAAGGGCGTAATACCGGCTCCTACTGATGAGTCGCCAGTAAGCACGAAACGAATGTGCATGAGATTATACTTTCCGTTCATGCTGCCTTTGGTTTATCCTTCTGGTCACAACTGAACTAATTTGTTACTAGGTTCGCAAAACCTAATACATACTTGCATATATATTAGTTCTTCGCAACAAACAGTATTTAACTGTAATATATTGAATTGAATGATGTCATGCTTACCGCGAAATGTGATAACTGATATCGATCAAGGCCAGAGTGTATGGTTTAACTGGAGTAACAGGTGTTCGGAAATTGTTGTAATTCTCAATTTGGGTGAACTTTAGCATAAATTGATATCCATCAGGTTGGTATCATGTACCGACTCGGAAACCATAGTGTTAGTATCCGGTACTCATCGATTTCAAAAAAAGGTATCAGTTACTAACACAATAGCCATAGTGTTAGTATCCTTTACAGACTCGGTATATATATAATATAGTGTGAGTTAGCGTTGAAGTCGCTTTGTCGTAGACTTTATATGATGTTAGCTTCACTATTGCAGGTTTACACATTCGTCTAGGAGATTCTACCGTCCTATTATTCCACATTCTTCTACCAAATATATAGTGGTTAAAGGGCGTAATAGCGGCTCCAACTGATGAGTCGCCAGTAAGCACGAAACGAATGTGCATGAGATTATACTTTCCGTTCATGCTGCCTTTGGTTTATCCTTCTGGTCACAACTGAACTAATTTGTTACTAGGTTCGCAACACCTAATACATACTTGCATATATATTAGTTCTTCGCAACAAACAGTATTTAACTGTAATATATTGAATTGAGTGATATCATGCTTACCGCGAAATGTGATAACTGATATCGATCAAGGCCAGAGTGTATGGTTTAACTGGAGTAACAGGTGTTCGGAAATTGTTGTAATTCTCAATTTGGGTGAACTTTAAGCATAAATTGATATCCATCAGGTTGGTATCATGTACCGACTCGGAAACCATAGTGTTAGTATCCGGTACTCATCGATTTCAAATAAAGGTATCAGTTACTAACACAATAGCCATAGTGTTAGTATCCTTTACAGACTCGGTATATATATTATATAGTGTGAGTTAGCGTTGAAGTCGCATTGTCGTAGACTTCAGATGATGTTAGCTTCACTATTGCAGATTTACACATTCGTCTAGGAGATTGTACCGTCCTATTATTCCACATTCTTCTACCAAATATATAGTGGTTAAAGGGCGTAATACCGGCTCCTACTGATGAGTCGCCAGTAAGAACGAAACGAATGTGCATGAGATTATACTTTCCGTTCATGCTGCCTTTGGTGTATCCTTCTGGTCACAACTGAAGTAATTTGTTACTAGGTTCGCAACACCTAATACTTACTTGCATATATATTAGTTCATTTTTCCTTCCTGTGTGCAAAAACAAAATTTTATCAGGTATAAGAAAATTTTCTTTCTCATGGTCTTCTCAAATATCTACTCATGAACATATCTTTATATATAAATTGGAAAGCAAAACAAGATAGAAATATTTGAACATAGAGAGAGTGTGGAAAATAGAAACCAATCAAATTGCGTGCGTCACATCCAGTTCAAGCTCAATGCTTGTACGTGCTTCTTCTGCTTACATAAATCCGGCTGCAATTTGTTTATCCATAAGGCTTCGTATGTGGCTAGCTCCCTTCTGTTTTTGCATTTAGTAATTACTTTGAATGCTACGTCTGGAGAACATACGTGCGATGTTTCGATGATGTGTTGCGCAATAGCAGACGTGTATTCACCATTTGATTTAAAACAGGCGTTCAAGTTGCAATGTTCCCTCATTCGAGTAATTAACCGTCTGGTCGATCGGCCTACGTAAGTTGATCGACAACTTGCGCATGTATATTGATAAATAATATTTGATATCGACATTAACGGCTGTTTCTCTTTGATTGCTGGTAAAGGCAAGTGTGTTACCCTAAATAACACTCGTAGTTTGGCTGCATTAAATGTGCGTGTCAATGCTGCTTCAACTTTCTTTTGTGCCATTCGGGAAACTGCATCCCCCTTAAATGGGATGTTTAGGTAGACTGTTTTCTTTTCTGGCCCATAATACGTCTGTTTCTGGTTAACTCCCCTTTTAATAATTGATTCAATTAATTGTCTGGGATAGCCATTAGACATTAAATCGTTAATTGCTTTATTATATTCATTTTCTCTAGAATCTTGACTAACCAACCTGTCAATTCTTGAAAAGCAACCACGAACTGTTGATAATTTATATTGAAATGGCACAAAACTGCTGTAATGCAAATACTGTGCAGACCATGTTGGTTTATGGTAAATTGTTCTGTTTAATTTACCATTAGTTTCTTTCTTTAATAGTACATCTAGGAAAGGCAGACAGTCATCTTTCTCGTGCTCTGACGTGAAACCGATATTCTTATGTGCTTTGTTGAAACTTTGAAGCAATGTTCGTGATTGCGACCTGTTCTTAAGTACAAGAAATATATCATCCACGTACCGTATATATTGAGCACATTTACTTATGTCACTCTTTAATGATGTATTTTCTAGGTGCCCTAGAAAAATCTCAGCCAACACTGGAGATAAGGGGCTTCCCATTGCGACACCATCAGTCTGTTTGTAGATGTTTCCATTAAAACGAAATCGTACGTCTTTCGTGCATAATAAGATAAGCTTGTGTAGAGTTTGACCTGGCACCGGCGATGGTAATATATCGTGTTCTACCGCTTTGACTATAATGTCAATGGTTTCATCAATTGGAACATTTGTAAACAAAGACGTAACATCAAAAGATACCATAATCTTGTTTTTAACATTTATATCTTGAATTTTGTTTACAAACTCAAACGAATCGGCAACCGAATGATTACCTAGTAGTTTACGTAATGGTTCAAGTAAACGAACTAGCCATTTAGCTAGTGCATGAAACGGAGAATTTACCATTGATAAAATTGGCCTCATAGGACAACCTCTTTTGTGTGTTTTTGGTAATCCGTACATTATTGGTGTAGATGATCCAACTGGCTTGAGCTTCTGTGCAGTGGCCTCATCACAGGAAGGGAACAATGAATTTTATTAAAGCTCGCATTTCAAAAGAATATATTAGTTCTTCGCAACAAACAGTATTTAACTGTAATATATTGAATTGAGTGATATCATGCTTACCGCGAAATGTGATAACTGATATCGATCAAGGCCAGAGTGTATGGTTTAACTGGAGTAACAGGTGTGCGGAAATTGTTGTAATTCTCAATTTGGGTGAACTTTAGCATAAATTGATATCCATCAGGTTGGTATCATGTACCGACTCGGAAACCATAGTGTTAGTATCCGGTACTCATCGATTTGAAAAAAAGTTATCAGTTACTAACACAATTGCCTTAGTGTTAGTATCCTTTACAGATTCGGTATATATATTATATAGTGTGAGATAGCGTTGAAGTCGCTTTGTGGTAGACTTTATATGATGTTAGTTTCACTATTGTAGGTTTTTACATTCGTCTGGGAGATTGTACCGTCCTATTATTCCACATTCTTCGACCAAATATACAGTGGTTAAAGGGCGTAATACCGGCTCCAACTGATGAGTCGCCAGTAA
>JAQBSW010011507.1:0-19854 GCA_029291075.1 Eudiplozoon nipponicum
GACGCTCGAAAACTGAAAATGGCGCACTATTCAAAGTCAAATATCTAAACAAAGAAAGTTCTGGAAAATAGAAGAAAAAATTCTTTTTAAATACAATTCGTTACAATCAGCCAAGGTGGTTTAAATTTATAAGTTAATGTTACTTTAATTTTGGCGTAGGGTTTATCTTCCTCCACAGCTTTAATAATAATAAATATTAATAATATATTTATTTGGCATCAAAGGCTTTAGTAGCTAATAAGAGCTCCATCGATGCCAAGTCCGTATCTGTCTTAGTGTGTCTGATGGATTAAACCTTCCTTCTACATTTATCAGGCTCATACCTGCGACTCTTTTAACCATGCCATCTGTGTCTTCAAACTTAAAATTGGCCTCCATGTTAATCATAATTAATAATAATAAATATATATTTACTTTGCATCAAAGGCCAACAGGCCCAACAATTGAAATGATGAGATACAAAAAAAAGTAGGATATGTAGAGTTGAATGAAATTGTGACTAGCAATATATTTAACCATAGGGAAGTGAGGAGTTGAGGAAGAGAAGCGCTTTCATAAACTTTGTGATGGTTCGTTTTGGTGAAAAAGAGACTCCATTTGAAGAGGTAGGATCGACTACAGTACAAATCGTGAAGAGTCCGAGTATCAATGTTGGATTTGCTGGTGTCGGACAGACGAATTTGAGTCTGAGTTCTAAGGTGAGAGCGGACCATCTGCAGAAGTTGACCTACGGAATTTTTTGACGTGGATTTTGCGCTTCTTTAGGGTAGTATTGACTAAGATAAATTCGACTAGATTAAGGCTTGTGGAGAGTCAAAATATCAGTGTCGCGTGCAGGGTTCATTGACTTCCTTTGAGCGAGATTAAGACTAATGGAAGACGAAGAGTAATCAGCGTACGATGTATCTCGTTAGGTGGTGCAGTAGACTTTTCGAGTTTCCTGTCGTTCGCTGAAACAAAAGGAAGAGATTTAGTAGAGCAAATTATGGCAAATTATTCAGTATTTGGATGCAGTAGAATACAAATGAGAATGGAAATGGTATCGGGGGATCAAGAATTAGAAATTTAAAATCAGAGACTAATAGTGGAAATTGTAAGCTAGGCAGACGAGAATTCACACTCCGAAATTAGTAACTAATAAATAGTCTGTGAATAAAGAGAAGTGTTATTGGTTAAGAAAGAACTAATTGTGCTTCCAATCAGACGTCTCGCATAGCAATTTGTTAAAGAAGTGTTTTGGAGCCGCCTTTTTAAATTCGTGCTGAGATAGGAGCTTTATTTCGGCGAGAGGAGCGTTGAATACACTTGTGGCTTTTAAAAAGAGATAGATTTTGTTAAATATATTGGGAGTGTGGTTGGATTGGATTAAAGATTTGCTAGAGCATGTAGCGTAATGGTGATTTGGGTGAGCGAAGTTGGACAGTGATAGGCAAGTTGTGATCTTATGAATAAAAGAAATGACTCGTAAGTGACGGGTAAACCATAGCGGAAGAAGGTTAGCCAGGAGTAGGCGTTCCCGATAATTCTGGCTGTGAGGGAAGACTCGCTTTAGAAATCTGGAAGAAATCTGTCGATGGCGTAAGAGGAGGCTTGAATGAGAGGACTAAAATTCGCTAGCGTATGATATGAGGGTTAGGACGTAGACCTTGAACAATGTGAGTTGGAGAGGGTTTGTTCGTCTTGAAGCAGATCAAATGGGCCCACTTGAAGAGTTTAGAATAAGTATGTTATAGATTTGGGAAGAAGTCTAGAGATTTAGAAAAAAAGATATCAAGGTGCTTGGCCGAGTCTATTATTTCAATATCAAGGGGACAATTTGCATCCGAGAGAGAGCAGAATGGGTCCGAGGTGTGTTTCATCAAACGAGTCTTAGCGGGGTTTAGTTTAAGACCGATTTTGCTAAGCTTTGAATGTAGCGAGGATAAAATCTGAGATATAAGATGTAAGGAAGGGTTGGATGCTGTAGGGTTACTGAATACTATGCCCATGTCATCTGCACATTTTAACAGCTTGAATAGGTTGTCCTCAACCTGCACCTGTGCGAGTATAAGGTTGAAAAGTATAGGACCAAGTACGGAACCCTAGGGAAATACAGATCAGATAAGGGCTGACCTTGAGTGAATAATTAAGACTTTTACAGATGTGCAACGGTGTCGGAGATAGTAACTGATAAGATTGAGGACGTTGCTGCAAATACCATTGCTCAACAAGGCGGATTCAATTGCCGAAAACGACAATGAATCAAAAGCCTAGGATATATCTGGGAAGAGGAGAGTGCATTCACGAACTTTGGAAACAGAAGAGTAGCAGTGATTGTAGATACTAAGTTGGTGGAAGAGGAGCGGCCATTCAAGAAGCCATGTTGATCGTCGAGGAGGTAGAAGTTACCCCAAGACTTAATGAAAGGGTAGATTAAGTTGTATAAGACCCTATCGAAGATTTTAGTGAAAGAAGGTAGGATAGTTATTGGGCGGAGATCTTTGAATAAGGAGATTGACGATGTGCCATTTTTTGGGATAGGAGAGATCGTCAAATCAAGCGATTCCGGGGATGATGTGTAGTTTCAAGGCATCGGTTTATAGCATCAGCAACCAGAGAGAAGAGATTCCAGCCAAGAAAAGCAATCATGCTGATCGAGACACCGTACTGATCAAATTTGTGTTTAGATTTGATATCTGATTGCTTGAGCGACGGAGGCCAGTGAAATGTTGAACCAGTGTAGCTTCTCAGCGTCTTCGTTGTCGAGCATCTCAGCAGGCGGAGTGGGAATAGAGGAGTCGAGGAGCTAATTTAGATAATCGTCGGCAAAGCTGGAGTCGTCCGACCGAGAGTAGTTTATAAATTAAGTTTGGGATTTTAGTAGCAGTTGGTGGTTCAGTGTGGATGCGTCTCTCGATGTTGAGTCCTTGTTTGTTGATTACCTGTTTAATGTGCTCATCTTTACGTCCGAGAGCGAGGGCGCGAACAAGTGATGGTTTGCGTAATGTAGAGTTGCGTCCAAGGTTGTCGCGTGCTTTAAAGAAGGTGTTTAACTTGTTCTTCGCCTGTTTGTGTTGAATAGAGGTGGCGGGATTAAAGTAGGAGGATAAGACGTTATTGACATCGGAAAAACATGAGGAGAGGTTGTCTGGGAGAATTAGATCATCCCAGTTAACGGCGTCACAGAGTCGGCTAAACTCTTTCCAGTCGGTGAATCGCCTGAATGATTGAATGCTCTCTCTAGGGATAGAGGATAGAAAAAAAGGAACGATCCTGGGAGTGATGGAGATTAGGAAAGATCTCCCGAAATTGATCATTGATCACATCATTGTTGGAGAGGACACAATCAAGCTGGTTGTTCCCTCGGGTAGGGAAGTGCACAAATTGATTTATTGGGTTTTCCGCAAAGAGCCGAAGCTACAGGTAATTTTCTGAAGTTAGATTTTGCCAGTTAGCCGGAAGCAGGTTATGGTCGCCCATAACGATATATTGATCCGAGTGTTGAGAGAGTAAAGGGAAGAGAAGTTGAGCCCCACGAGTCTCGTCGATTATTGAAAGATTCGGTGTTTTGTAAATAAGTTAAACAACTACACTTTGGTCAATAATCAGTAGCTGAAAAGAAAAAAGTTCTAATCCTAGTGGGTTTGCTGTAGACAAACGTTTGGGCCTGAGAGAGGACCGGACATAGGCAGCCAGACCACCCCCTCGACCAACAGTTCTGTCACTACGAAGGAATGTGTGACTATTTGATAAGGGAAAGGTCATTGAAGTGAACGGAAGAAGGCAGCCACGATTCAACAAGAAAGCGCATGTCTAGCTTGTTAGATGATAAAAATACTTTCAGTTGTTTGATTTTTGGCGTAAGCGATCTACAGTTGATAAGAATTGCTGAAAGAGATCCGTAAGAAAGAGGGTTAGACCGTGGAGGAGACTCGGGCGTGAGCTTTCCGCTGGTGGCCGGAGTGAGACCACGGGATGATGAGGGTGACTGACAGCTTGCTGACGAGAATGGAATGGTCAGCATCGATCTGGATATCCTTAGTGCCACTTTTATCAGTCGGGTGAGGTAATTGGAGGATTTGAAAGCAGAATGGAGGCGAGTTATTTGGGCTTGAGACGATGCTCGAGAGCAGCGTTGCGAAGGTGGGAGAGGACAGGATCTGATCAGGGGCAGAGGCACAACTATCCTGGGTGGAGTCGGCGTGGTTGGAGGAAAAGGAAGTTGATGAGACTGAATCGATGGCTGTGAGGCTGTGAGGGTCTTACGTTTTGTCGGCTTCAGGACCTCTGCACCTGTCGTGATAGTGACTTGACGTGATGATTTGGGACTAGCACTGGAGATAGGAGGAGGGGGTCCGTTATTGGGGTTATTTAGGCGGCGGGCCGACCAAGACGGGTTTGTGGGAAGGGATCGGTTTTGCTGTATGAACTAGGGGTGTAGGGGAGCCCTTCAAATCGAGAGGAGGTCAGCATGATGGGTCTAGAAGAAAGGACGGCACCGAGGATGCCTCCGTAAAATGATCGGCGTTTCTTTGGGTTTCTCCAGCCAGGATAGGCGTGTCTAACTTCACGAGAGGGAGCGGTGTCTGGTGGAGAGGTCCGAGCTCGTGCTGCTGTTCTTTGTAGTAACGTTTAATCACGCTTTAATTTGACTTTGATAGTCGATATTAAGGGTGGTTTAGATTTTAGTGGGAAGAAAGCACAAAAGCAAGACATTTTCCCGAAGAAACCTCTTTGAGATGGTTGAAGTTGTCTTCCAATTGACTGATTAGATCCGAGACCAGATCATTCTTTGAGAGTGGGGAATGCGGAGACCAGAGAAAAAGGTTGCGTTTACTGTGATTTCGCATAGCACCCTCCCCCGCAACACCATTCAAAAATTCATCAGCCTGGCGCAACCAGATATATCTGTAAGCAATTCCGTGACATTCGCCATTTGTTGCTTGAGGCCAGCGAGATTGGCAAGTAGCTTCTGGGTTAAGAAAGGGGTGGTGGAGGCTGGCGACAGAATTTGGTTCATGATGGAGGAGTGTGATAGAGAAACAGATATAGTGTAGAATACGGTGAGGGGAAAAAATGAAAATGTACATGTATATAAATATATTGAAAATTCCTATGAGATAAAAGTGATTCCTTAAAATATGTAAATAAATTCCAAGTAAAATGTCTAAGTAAATTCCAAGTGTTTCCCAAAGCTGAGATCAGACGAGAAATCTAGAGAATCTAAAAATAAAAAAAAATGAAACCCGATCTCAGCTTAAAATTGAAGAATTATAGAAACTATACAACTCCGGTTGTTGCGCTTTGCCAAAAAAATTGAATATCTTTATTTGGATTCAAATCACACATGTTCCATCAAATAGGTGATACTATAATAAAATGTAGAATAGATAAAATTCATCACACCACATAAGTAAGCACATTAAGTCTCAATTAAGTTTCAGTAGTTCTTTTTTATGATTTATCAACATCTGAACATCCATGAGTAGTATCACTGCGTGATATAATTATTATGATAAGGGCAAAATTATAATATATATATATATATATATATATATATATATATATATATATATATATATAACTAATCGCCTTTATAAAATATTTGGTTATTTAAATATTAATACATTTGTAACCTGACCCGATAGTTGGAAATATTAAGGTACAACTCAAGTGTAATATTATGCATAAATTGGAACCATGACAAATTTTTTCTCATTTTAATGATAGCTAATATGATGATATACTGCATAGATTTTCCAATAAAATAATACAGATAGTAGATACAAAGGTTTTAAGAAGATATTTTTCCTTTTTTAGTACACAACCATCTGAAAGTCATCTTGGATGAAGGCGTTTCTCTTGGTCTCTTCGGAAATTGATTGTAAATTTTATAAATTTTCGAAAAAGAAAATAATTTTCCCGCATTATTTCCCACCAAAGCAAGAGAGACCGCCAAATGTCCAGATCTAGTTCCAACTTCACATAGGCACCAGTCGACTGATTCAAACGGAGTTTTTTTATGGCATAGCACATCCTCTCTCAGCAGAAACTATAAAATTAATAGCTATGTAGATATACTTAATTAAGTAATAATGAAAGGACTCTGTACTTTTTACGTAACCATGCATGCGGAATGCTTTGTTTGAAGAGGTATGACTAAACTACCTGTCCCTGGACACTCGAAATATGACAAATAAGAAAGTAGACTCATGGTGTTAGGAGTATAATGTGAGGAGCAAATATTATAAAAATGTAACAAAAACAAGATTGTTTTTCACTCGCCAAAATAGAAGTTCAGGCAATTCAGGCACAAAGTACAGAAAACTGAAATCACGTTCAATTCAGCAGTATGAATACTCGATTGGACTCAAACAAAGAATGTTCTCGAATTTAAGCCAATATTTTCTTTCATAATAGTATTCGTTCCAATCAGCCACGATGATGTGAACTTATCAATAAATTGTTTTTTACAAATTTTGTTGGAGAAAAATATCTTCCTCCACGTACACCACCTTCTAAAAAATGTCGTCTAGTAATGGACTTAATCCATGTACTTTGGCTTTCGTTGAATCCTCCCGGAACGAGGTGTGCATACTGACGTCGCAGATGTGCATGGTTCATTTGCCTCTTGAAAGGGCGCGGTGATTTTGTAACAAGGTTGAGCATGATGTCGACGCCGTTGTCTATGCTTATAAAATATCAATCCCTTTTTTCTGCTCAATATTCTCTCTTCGTTACAATCTGGTTCTGCGAACATTGGTCTGACTATTAACACTGAGAAAGATGTCGAGAAATTCAATCTCTGCATAAGCCTTTGCCTCTGGTATCTAGTCCTAATAGACTGCCTTACATTGGTAAACATCACTTCTCATAAATCAACTTACTTAAAATTTAATCTCAAACTATTGACTAGAACTTCAAGTAGCCACGTTTCAATTGCATGAAGGGCTCCAATATCATCATCAGCAAAATAAACGGCAGTGTATCAATACCATATACCGATGCTTAACTACCGTTTAACTATGAAGTAGTGTTCATAGTTATCAATATTTAAGTATGGTTATCATCCATTAGTACACAGAGTTATACGGCTTCTTATTGTATCATTGCAATTTAAACATATACTCTACCGGTTTCTCAAGAGAATCTACTGTTATGTACCTGATTATCCGTGAAGACTTATTCTTGCTCAGCTTTCTTTGCACTAGATTATATGATAGTGAAACATTTGTCACTTTTGGCTTTTGTATGGCTGAGCATGATGATGATGATGCTCTAGATTTGTAGACATAGTAGCCTTGACGTGTATATGAGATTTAATGTATGTCATATTCTTGGTGAACAGCTACCAACTATCAAACTGTCATGCTATCAGGATTTGTAAACTGTTTATCTACTAAAGGCCCATTTCCTTTTTTTAGTAATGTCAACTTGTTTTAGTAATAAGTTTATGGTTTTTATTGAATTCTTGCGATCACCACTCGTGAAATCAATGATCGTTCAATTGCATAATTTGCATATATATTGCGACAACATGCAAAAAGATTACTTACGTGGTTGCATAGAAGTTGTTTTGCTGACATTTTCAGTAAAGTACTATAGATGCAAGAATCCTAGCTGCGAGAGCCACATGTCTGTTTGTCCATAACCTGTACATGCATTGTGGTATAATCTTTGTTAGCCAGTTTGCCGTCGTACCATACAGGTGACTGAGAAAGGTCATAAGACGTTTGTGCGCACGACGGACGTTAGGTTTGCTATGTTGTGCGATTGGTTGGTTTCAAAGAGATTCTTGTTTATCTCAAGATCTCAAACTTCATTTGGGGAATGTTCATCACCACCTGCAAAATAAATGACTTATATACGCGTGGCAAATGCTGCAAAATGTTATGTTTGTGATGGCGTAGAATTTTTTCTGCCGAAATTTATTGTCAAGTAAACCGTTTGCCATACTATTTGGAGGAGAAGCTCATATCTCATTTTCAGATTTTGTAAATGCATTACGGTTTTCTCCATTTTATAACATTTTCCTTAGTGCTGTATTGATAACCCTGCAAAATCGTGGTGACGGGACACCACTTGTACCGAATTCCCAAGAAACTCCATGAAATGTGGAGCCGGCTTATCCTCCAAAAGGAGTCGGAATACGTAAATAGGACTTATGTTAGTACTGTCATGATGGGCAACTGGATACATAAAATATAATTTCTGTCTATTGCAAATACATCAGCTTGATTTAAATAATTGTTATAACAACGCGCGCAATCAATGATGGCTCAATTTTATCACTTAACCAAATGGGGCGAAACCGGAAAAAATGTTATATCCGTGTCCGTATAGAAATTGTGCTATAGATATCTCCAGTAAAGTCCAATGGATGCCTAGGAACTAGGAGTGTGCGTCTCACATTTTGTTATTCAGTCCTCATATATTCATTACGGTTTGATATTCGTTATTTTGTTCTCTGTCGCACTCTGATCATGAACACGGACGGTCATAATGCATCAGTACGTGTGACTGACGTTAGTTTTTCTACGTCGCATAATCGAATGGTCACAATGGGTTTGATTATTTTTAGCTCCCTTATGTTATTGCATTTAGTTATTATTTTAAAAGCTAAGTCTGGAGATGTTTCGATGATGTGTTGTGCAATAGCCGACGTGTATTCACCATTAGATTTAAAACAGGCGTTTAATTTACAATGTTCTTTCATTCGAGTAATTAACCGTCTGCTCGATCGACCTACATAATTTGATCGACAACTTGCGCATGTATATTGGTAAATAATATTTGATATCGACATTAACGGCTGTTTCTCTATGATGGCTGGTATAGGCAAGTGTGTTACCATAAATAAAACTCAAAGTTTAGCTGTATTAAATGTGCGTGTTAATGCCCGTCTCTACCTTCTTTTGTGCTATTCGAGAAACTGCATCCCCCTTAAATGGGATGTTCAGGTAGACTATTTTATTTTCTGGTCCGTAATACGTCTGCTTCTGTCTAATTCCCCTTCAAATAATTGATTCAATTAATTGTCTACGATAGACCTTATACATTGAATTGTTAATTGCTTAATTATATTCTTTTTCTTTTCAATCTTAACTAACCGAACCTGTCAACTATAATAATGGGCAATGAGGAGCCCCTTATCTCCAGTGTTGGCTGAGAATTTTTAGGGCATCTAGAGTACACACCATTATGGAGTGACATAATTAAATGTGCTCAATATATACGGTACGCCGATGATATTTTCCTTGGTCTTAAGAACAGATCGCAATCACGAACACTGTTCGAAGTTTCAACAAAGTACATAAGAATATCAGTTTCACGTCAGAGCATGAGAAAGATGATCATCTTTCTTTCTTATATGTACTATTAACGCAAGAAACTAATAGTACCGTTTAAATATAAATTACCAACAGTTCGAGCTTCCTTATCTAGAATTGACAGGTTGGTTAGACAAGATTCAAAATTAAAAGAATATAATAAAGCAATTAACAATTTATTGCTAGTGGCTATCCTAGAAAAGTAATCGAATTAATTATAAAAAGGGAAATTAAACCGAAAAAGACGTATTACGGACCAGTAAAGAAAGCCGTTTACCTGAACATCCCATTTAAAAGGGATGCAGTTTCCGGAATGGCACAAAAGAAAGTTGAAGCGGAATTAACACGCACATTTAATACAGCTAAACTTTGAGTTTTATTTATGGTAACACACTTGTCTGTACCAGCAATCAAAGAGAAACAGCCGTTAATGTCGATATCAAATATTATTTACCAATATACATACGAAAGTGCTCGATCAACTTACGCAGGCGGATCGACCAGGCGGTCATTTATTCGAACGAGAGAACATTGTAACTTAAACGCCTGTTTTAAACAAAATGGTGTATATACGCCTACAATTGAACAACGCACCGTAGAAACGTCACACGTATGATCTACATACGTAGCATTTAAAATAATTACTAAATGCAATAACAAAAGGGAGCAAAAGAAGCATGTTCAGGCATTGAGATTGAGTTGGACGTGACGCATGCTATTGATTTGTTTCCTTTTTCTCCTCTCTCCATGTTTACATATTTCTATCTTGTTTTGCCTTTCAATTTATATATAAAGATGTTCATTTTTCGATACTTGAGAATAAAATTAGAAAGAAGGGCTTCTTGTATTTGTTGAAATTTCTTTTTAATTTTAAACATGGAAAGGTTCTATGAATTTATATATATATATATATATATATATATATATATATATATATATATATATATATATATATGATGTCCATTCCTTTTTAATTAAACAGTATTCTTATAATTAGGAAAACACAAATAACAAAGTGGATAAAGGCCATTTATTTCGTGAATACTAATCATCTCTTATACAATCATACATATTTATACATTTTGGGTTTTCAATTGATTATGCTAGTGGTAACAAATCTGACTCGTTTTTACTGTTGTTTCTTGTTTTGACTAGTTGGTGAGTGTGTATGCGTTTGTGTTTGTGTTGTGTATGCGTGTTTGCATGTAAAGGTCATTCTCGCAGTATTGCGAAGTGATGTCTGAGATCTTGTCATTATTGTTTTGATAGCTTGAGAATTAACCATTTGTGCGCATTGTTCACTGTTACATATACAAGTGCTATTTTTCCCAGTATAGTTGATCGTTTCACCTCGTTGCGCAAAGTTGTCGTTTTCGCGTGGTAACAACGCCAGTGTTGATTGCAGTGTTAAACGCTCACATTGTTTGGAGACTTCTGTCATCGTATGCGCCTCTGTTATTTCCACTTCAGTTTGTTGCCAATCCGATTGTACGTTTGTTGATTCTAGTCGAGGGCCTGTTTGTTCTTGGCTGGATACTAGTAGATTGTTGTTGAATTTTGTTATTCTTGGCCAGTCGATAAGAATATCATGTTGATGAAACTTTTGAATATTAAGGTCAGGTGCTTGTTGTTTTATGTAAAGGGCTTCGTAGATAAATAAAAAATTTTCTGATTTTGCTTTATGTAGAATTGTGAAATTGGTCGAATTGACAGGGTGCCCCGTTGCCAATATATGATCGGAAATAGCTGATTTTCCTGACGGTGCCAAGCCTTTGTTAATCAATTTCTGTGGCAAATGTTGTTGGATTCTGCTTATCAATTGCTTCTTCGTACGTCCGATATATGTGCTACCGCACATACATGAGAATTTGTAGACTATGAATGATTTGGAGAGAATTGGCAATTGATCTTCGGCATCCAACCTCATGATTCTCTGTGTACTAAATGTCATATTAACTTTAACACTGGGAAAGTTGTCCTTAGTTATTCAATTCAGCCGCCGTGAAATTATTGAGGCCGGTACGTCGC
The DNA here is from genome assembly GCA_029291075.1 of Eudiplozoon nipponicum. NCBI lineage: Eukaryota > Metazoa > Platyhelminthes > Monogenea > Mazocraeidea > Diplozoidae > Eudiplozoon > Eudiplozoon nipponicum. The sequence continues at coordinate 11,337 of JAQBSW010011507.1, forward strand.
CTCTAAATGGTAAGTTTAGGAAAACCTGCTTGCCGGTATCCTCTCTAGTACGAATCTGCCGTGGTCTGATGTTGACATCAATGAAACGCTCTGGGTAGTTGTTCATTAGCAAAATTTTCCTGAGGTAGCCCAGTTCTTCCTCAATCTTGTGTTCAGAGCAGATCTTCCTGATTCTGTTTGCTAGGTTGTTTACTAAGTTTCTTTTGTGGGATTTTGGCACACTACTGTTGTAGTGAATGTATTGTCCGGTGAAAGTGGATTTTCTATGTATGGCCAGTGTCAAATCTCCGTTTGCTTCTCGAGTGAGTTTGATGTCAAGGAAGGAAAAACTGTCGTCTTTCTCTACCTCGAGAGTGAATTTGATGTCTGGATCGACTCCATTCGCTTGTTTGAGGATTTCGAAAGGGTCTGCTGCTTCTGAGATGAACCACAAGATATCATCTACATACCTTTTGTAGAGTGTGCACTGGTCAATTATACCTTTTAGGCTCGTTTTTTCTGCCAGGAGGGGTGCGATCAGCTAACACGGGAGGCAAAATCGACGGGCCAAAATTATGGAATTCATCCTTCAGGTAAAAGCGATATTGATTTTTAGGCAGCATTTGAATTGCTATGTGAACAAATAGCCGACAAAGTACCCACAAGGATTGATTATAAAATTGTTTCAAGGCTACTGTAGTTGACCAGGCTTCAAATTTGTAATCATTCAAATGCGCAGAACGGCATGCATTGACAAAGCAACGTTTAAATGCGTTTATAGATATCAACAGATATGCAAAATTCAAAATGCTTCGTGCTGATAAAGACAAGAGCGCTGTTATAATAAAAAACTAGATTATGTAAAAAAGGAAGATAATATTTTGAATGATAATACAAAATTTGCGCGTCTGGATGATAAATCAGATGAAATAAACAAAAGTTGAATGCACAGTAATAAATGAAATTGAAATAATAACAGTCGCCAGGTTAACTACTATTTGTTGCGGAGACCTAATATATTTGCAAGTATTTATTAGGTGTTGCGAACCTAGTAACAAATTAGTTCAGTTGTGACCAGAAGGACAAACCAAAGTCAGCATGAACGGAAAGTATAATCTCATGCAAATTCGTTTCGTGCTTACTGGCCACTACCGGAAAGGATTATATGTATATTATTGAGGCTCGCATTCCAAAAAATTTAATTGATGTTTATCTTAATTAGGAATACTTTATTTAAAAAGTTTTTTTGACCACCTGCACAATCAATGTTTATTTAATTGTATAAATTACATAAGATTGGCGGAGGATGCAATTATTTTATGTGCGTGACTGGATAGAAATTGTGCTTCTGACATGTTCAGTGAAGTACAATAGATGCGAGACTACTAGGGCAGAGAGAAGCATATCTGATATTTTATACTTTTTGGTTTTTTTAGTTTTGTTATTTGAATCGCTATGAAAATCGAACCAGAGCGCCGTTTTCCAAAAATTCCCGGTCTGTACGACTTCAGTCATCGAGCATCCGAATGCCTGTCTTTATTAAAAGATTTGCGAAAACAGAATCTCTTAACCGATGTTAAGTGGATTTGTCGGGATGGAATCGTGAGATTGCATTCACACGTGTTATTCTCAGGTTCACCATCCATTGCTTGTCCGAATGATGTATTACAATCAAGAACTTGTTTTCTTCATTATGAGGAAGAAAATGTAAGATATTTTTAACACATACAAAATTTCACATTATGTTATCTCATGATTCTTTTTTATATCTAGCTATTTCACTATGATGCTTAATAAGATTTTTTAATATATGTAGCATGAATTTGAATTTCCTTGATAAATTAAAGCATAAATTTATTCATAAAATCTTTGTGTTTAACACAGTTAAAGAAGGCAATAGTTTTCATTTTTACACATATTGAGTGTAATATTTACTTCTTTACTTCGTACATATTGAAAAAGCGGGTAGCTGAATTCCTCATCATCATCATCTGTTTATCTTTACATTGCGTAGCTATTATTTATATATATTAGAAACATAATTATAAAACTAAATTACATGCAGTCCAAATTGTTAGAAATTACAGCTAGAGTATCTCAAGTATCAATATTGTAGTATATTATATTTGAGATCCAATTTTTGATTTTCTGAAATAAGATAAAATAGTCTCATTTATTGATCATCTTTCCAATTGATCCAAAAGGTTTTAACTTCTCTAATAACAAAATATCGCAAGAAATGTATGACCTCACTAGGCATTTCTTAAAGATTTGTTTGAAAATTAATTGTAAGAAAAAACAACCGTTATAATTCGGTCATAAGACAGAATTTAACTATAACTGTTTATGGCGGTGAACTAATTTATATGCAATTATGTGTAAGATGTTGCGCGCATAGTAACAAATTAGTTTAAATATGACCAGAATAATAAGAAAAAGGTAGCATGAATGGTAAGCATAATCTGGTGCACATGCATTTCGTGCTTACGGAAGACTCATCGGTAGGATCCGGTATTACGCCCTTTACCTACTATAAGGTTTTGTGAGAAATGTGGGAAAACGACCGTAAAAACACCTATACGCATGTGCAAACCTGCAGTAGTGACGCTAACTTCATATGAAGTCTCCGAGAATGTGACTTCAAAGCTAACTTACTATATACAATATATATCGAGTCTGTAAAGGATACCAACACTATGGCTATTGTGTCAGTACCCGATACCAAAATTATGGGCCCGAAAATGTCCATTGTACTAAAACTATGATTTCCGAGTCGGCATATGGTACCAACATAATAAATTTAAAGTTCACCAAAATTGAGAATTACAACTTTTTATGAACATCTTTTGCTCCAGCAAATCCAAAACATGCTGGCCTTTATCATTATCAGTTGTCACATTTCGCGGTAATCATGAAAGCATTTTTTAAAATATATAACAGTTAGATACTGCTTGTCGCAGAGAACTGATATGAAAATGAGTACTAGGTTTTGCGCAGCTAGTAAAATATTATTTCTAAAATGATCAGAGGGATAAACCAAAAACAGCATGAACCAAAAATATTATCTCGTACACTTCTGCTTTTGATTAATGGCGACTCATCATTGGGAGCTGGTATTACGCCGTTTACCCATTACATGTGAATGAGGAATGTGGAAAAAAATTCGACGGTACATTCTCCTATACAAATGTGAAAACCTGCAGTAGTGAAGGTATCTTCATACAAAGTCTTAGAAAATGCAACTTCAAAGCTAACCCACAATATATAATATATATACCGAGTCTGTATAGGGTATCAACATTAAGGCTATTGTTTCAGAACCCGGTACCAACATTATTTTTGTCGACAGGGTACACGGTACCAACATTACTGTTTCCGAGTCGATACATAGTACCAACACAATGGATTTCAATGTATGCTATAGGTCACCATTATTGAGAATTATTACCATTTAGGAACACCTGTTACTCCAGCAAATCCATACACTCTGGCATTAATAGATATCAGTTATCACATATCGCGGTTATAATGACATCATTCAATTAAATAAATAACAGTTAGATACTGTTTTTAGCGGTGAGCTTATATATACGCCATTGTGTATTAGGTGTTGCGCAATCTGTAAAAAATTATTTCAAATATGACCTGAAGGACAAACTAAAGACAGTATGAGCGAAAAATTTAATTCCGTGCACATTCGTTTCGTGTTTACTGGCGACTCATCTGTAGGAGCCGGTACAACGCCCTTTACCCGCTCTATATTTGGGTGAGGTGTGTTGTAAATTGGGACGCTACAAACTCCTATACGAATGAGTAAAACCTGCAATAGTGAAGCTAACTTCATATAAAGTCTTCGACAATGCGACTTCAAAGTTTACTCACTATATATAAAAATATATACCGAGTCTGTAAAGGGTACCACACTAGGGATTTTGTGTCAGCACCCGATACCAACATTATGGTATCGAAAAGGTACATGGTACTACAACGCTATGGTTGCCGCTTCAGTAGATGGTACAAACACGATGGATATTTTTACATGCTAAATTTCACCAAAACCACACAAGAAGCATTCGCTTAAATTTGAAATTGTTGCACGAATACCCAACGTGTCCTGTTTGGAATACTTTTGTTGCTTTTTATATTTAAAATAAATTTGTCTTCTTGTTTGTGATGGTTATGAGGCTGTTAATCATTTTAAAGGACTAGGTCATAAATTATCATTAAATGGAAAAATGTTGTGTACCAAGGTTTAGAATACTACAGCTACAAGTGCTCATATTATGTGTTCCAGAATTGATTTGGATAGCCTTGTAAAGTTATACAGAGATATTAACAATGACTGGCTTTATAATTTTGACACTAGTGAATTTGCTGTTTCAGTGTGTGCATTTATAAATATTCTATTTCAAACATACGCGTTTTAATACTGTACCGAAAAATGGATTGTTAAATATGAAACTTAATTATTAAAGGCGAAAATTTGGTGAAATGTTGGTAAATTGATAGTTTAAAAAATTAAGATAGGAAACGTTTTATATAGAAATGAATAAGGTATTACTTTCAATTCGTAAGTGATCAGAGATGAATATAAAACAATCCTAGGCTAGTCTACAAACGTTTGAATGATTTCTGCATGGGATTTTTGTTGTATAAATAACATCGATCTAGTAAAACAGAATTATAAATATTTATTAATTTATGTTCACTTCTGCGGCTGGGAGTCTGCTTTCATTATTGTGCTGACTGCTTCATCCTAATACGGGAGCTTCTGCGAGAACTTTCTTTGTTGAATTCCTGCCAGCCCTGTTTAGGCCCCTTGGTGTGTTCTTAGTCTCAAAGGTGGCTATTGCTAAAATAATATCACAAAGATTCTATCCATGTGGGAGTATGTAGTAACCTTTATTGAGAAAAACATGAGCGCGCTAATTCACTTTATTCAATGTTGTTTGACTATATTTCTGTTGGTGCCATTATGAAGTAGATTATTTAATTAAGGTTCAACTACGATATCATCTGACTAATTAGCTTTTATTTATATAATAGGAGCACAGCTATACAAGTAAATAACACGCAGACTGGACATAAAATTAACTGGGATGACGAGACACAGCGTTATGTTGCGCAAGAGGAATGCGAGATTGCTTTCGGAATCTATGGAAAGTAAATGAGGAGTTGACTATCTAATGAATAAAACAGCGACTTTCTAATTAAATTAAAATAATTGTTAAAAATTAGCCTGCCGTGATTATAAATCTAGAATTTGGAGTGGAATTTCACTCTTGCACCGTTTGTCTTTCCTTATTTTCTATCACTTATTGTGACGTGATGTTGTTGAAGGTGTGTATTTTTTTTTGGCTTCCCACCAGAAGAACTGAGCGCACCATTAGATACGTCATTTCAAAATGTGAGTTAAAACAAAAAGTCTAAGAGTCAATTAAAATTCAGCCAGTCTAGTTTGTACACGGCAATTATGATCATACACATTTGTGACGCGCACCTGTCTTGTGAAACCTCAATTGGTTGTCAAATCTGGTTAATTATAATTTCCTTCTAACTCAGCATTGTGTTTGATTTGTTTTGTGTTAGACAGACATTGTAATTACTTCCTATATGATTTTGTGCACTACGTGGCCGCATTGTATAAATTACTTTGCACGAGTTACACCGAGTTTTATTGATGCCCTCCTCAACATCGTGTAATTGCCGATTATGTACATCTTACCGATCTTCCTGATTTTTGTTCCATAATTTTCGATATCCAGATACGGATATCTTTTTCAATGGAAAGCTCATCATAATAAGTTGACAATCAATATGTTAATTAGAAATGGTACAAAACTAGAACGGGATGTTTATAGGAAGGATACTTACTCAGGTATCCTTAATTTCGATTCAAATCATCCATATAGAATGAAAATCGGTATCTTAAAATCGATGATAATAAGAAGCTTAAGATTAACAGATAAAAAACATAGAGATATTGAATTAGGTAGACTGCGAGAAATATTCAGTGCTAATGGGTATCCTCTAAAGTTAATTGAAGCAACTATAATGAGCGTTATAAGTAAATTTAATCATGACTGGAAGTACGTGAAGTCAAATAAAGCAAAAGATGACCGGAGGGTAATGGTTATACCTGACTCTAAACTAAGTAGGAAAATCAAAATGGTAGCAGCAAAATACAATATACGTACTATTTTAAAACAGACCCTTACCCTGGGTATTAAACTTCCCAACCAAAAGGAGAAAATAGAACCGTTAGACACATCAGGAGTATATGAAATTCCATGTAACGACTGTAACCTGATGTATGTGGGTGAAACCATGCGCCCAATTAAGGTTAGAAGAGGAGAACATAAAACCGCAATCAAGTATGCCCATGTTAATAGATCAGATCTTGCACGCCATACAGTAGAGACAGGACATGCAATTAATTGGGATGGGTGCAGACGTATATCAATTTTTAGCCGTAGCAGATCGACTAGACTGATTAGAGAATCCATCGAAATTAAATCGAGAAATGACATAATGAATGAAACAGCCGTAGAAAAATCACTAGGTCCTATTTGGAATACAGCACTAAATAATGGTAGAAAACGAAGATTGCACGAATCAGAATCAGAATCAGAAACTCGCTCCAGTAAAAGAATAAGAACACTGGACTGATATTAACTTACAGAGGTGGAGAGTGAGTAATTCAATATCGCCTAATTTATTTTTGATTAACTTATTATTTCATCCTTGATTACTTGTTATCTTATTTTATCTGTTATCTTACGTTCTGTTGTTAGTGTAGCATCTTTTAACAAACATTTATTTGCATCTTTCTTTATCAAACAATTTTCAACTTCTTTTACGACCCCTTTTTTATTCTTATTTTATTTTTATTTTAACTATCCACCTTAATAGAATACTTTTCCGTTTTGCTAAGTCTAAATTATTTACTTTATTCACAGTATCTTGCCCCCTCCTCTCCAGGATGCCACTCGTAATTACTTCATTTAGGATAGTACGTGTAAAAATAGGTCTGACGTGTGCATTTAGGAAATGACAGTTATCATTTTAGTTTCATGTGAATTTCTGTTACACGTGCCGTTAATTACATGTAACAGATTATTTCTCAGTCTTAAGCAAACGCTCACACACACAAACACACAGAGATGGCATACGCTTATCTAGTGATTAGTCAGATGTTGCTAAATCGCTGTCATTTCACTGGGATGAGTGTACACGTGCAATAGTTGATTACTCCTCAATCAAAAACAAACGAGAATACATACACACAGACATGGCGTACGCTTGCAGACATATACACAAACCAATTTGACAGACACTTTCCTAGCATTTTATGCTTAAGAGATCTAACAACAAGTATAAATGGGGCAGTTTAAACTAATATTTCCACTTGACATATTGATTGTCAACTTATTGTGATGAGCTTTCCATTGAAAAAGATATCCGTATCTGGATATCGAAAATTATGGAGCAAAAATCAGGAAGACAGTGGATGCAAACAAATCGGATCGCAAACCGATAATCAGGTAAATATTCTATTCCCTGTCGCGCAACATGTTTCTTTTAAATCTTACCGATCTCACTGAGTTCTATAAACATTGATGTTGTAGTAAAGGCCGAAGGCGAGTCTACTGATCATTTTTCGTTTGGTTAACATTAAGTATGCTACCGGAGACAACAAAGCGACTAATGCTAGTCTGCTTCGGCAGGTGCACGTATTCAACCTGCAACATATCGGCACGGCTGGTGCTCAATTGGTGGTCGACTACTGCTACGATCGAGTGGTGGACTTCACAAGAAGCGATACAACCTGTCTAGTTGAGTGTCTTGAACTGGCCGAAACATTTCACTTGACTCGTCTTAAGAAAGCCGTTGTCAGTCACTTATTGCTTCTTCTGTGTCCCGAGAATTCCGCTATTTTATTGCCTTATGCAGAACTGTGCAATGCTCCAATTCTCAGGTATCTATTTTAAAATAAGCTCTCAAATCTAGTGAAATGATTTATTCTTTGCGAGTTATAACTTTTATAGTTATTGTGTAGTCTCCACTAAGGGTAAAATGATGTTGCAAATAATATTTGTGCAAATACTTTAATGGTGAAGCTTTCTTTGCTTTATCACATTCATAATGAAACCGAATTTGCTGCCGAAACAAGGTCTCAGAATTTAAGTTATTTTGATTATTATTTACAAATATTACTTTTATACGCTAGGCAACGGTTTAGTCAATTTAAAATAAATATATCTGCATCGAATCATATTTCTTAAACGCAACAAAATAGTGTTTTCTCCTTTACAATAAATTGTTGATTGTTCGATCAAAGCTTGAGTTTGTCCATTTCACGATCCTTACTCCTTATTTTTACGAATAATAAGATTTTTAACCTTCACTTGGCGCAAATTTCTTTCAAAATGAAATCATTGCCAATAATATCCACTCCAACATTTCGAAAGCAGTTTTCTGTCATCGTTGTCACGGTCTAACTAATAATGCTTTAAGAAAGAAAACAAATAAAAGATAC
>JAQBSW010011508.1:0-19852 GCA_029291075.1 Eudiplozoon nipponicum
CGTTGATTGATCGATTCCTACTTGTCTCCTGGCTTTGAAGCTCTCCACGCGTGTACTGTCTATTAGAAATGTTCAATTTCATTCTGAAATAGACTGTTGCGAGACAATAGATAGCACTCTTGGGTAGGTAAAATCTTGATTCATTTACCTTTTCACGTGCACATCTTACCAGCCTTATTGATTCATCGATTCCTACTTGTCTCCTGGTTTTGAAGCTCTCCACGCGTGTATTGTCTATTAGCAATGTTCAATTTCTTTCTGAAATACAATGTCGCGAGGTAATAGATAGCACTCTTGGGTAGGTAAAATCTTGATTCTTTTACCTTTTCACATGCAAATCCTACCAGCCACGTTGATTGATCGATTCCTACTTGTCTCCTGGCTCTTAAGCTCTCCACGCGTGTACTGTCTATTAGCAATGTTCAATTTCTTTCTGAAATAGAATGTCTCGAGGTAATAGATAGCACTCTTAGGTAGGTAAAATCTTGATTCACCTTTTCACGTGCTCATCTTACCAGCCTCGTTGATTGATCGATTCCTACTTGTCTCCTGGCTTTGAAGCTCTCCACGCGTGTACTGTCTATTAGCAATGTTCAATTTCATTCTGAAATAGACTGTTGCGAGACAATAGATAGCACTCTTGGGTAGGTAAAATCTTGATTCATTTACCTTTTCACGTGCACATCTTACCAGCCTCGTTGATTGATCGATTCCTACTTGTCTCCTGGCTCTTAAGCTCTCCACGCGTGTACTGTCTATTAGCAATGTTCAATTTCTTTCTGAAATAGAATGTCGCGAGGTAATAGATAGCACTCTTGGGTAGGTAAAATCTTGATTCTTTTACCTTTTCACGTGCAAATCCTACCAGCCTCGTTGATTGATCGATTCCTACTTGTCTCCTGGCTCTTAAGCTCTCCACGCGTGTACTGTCTATTAGCAATGTTCAATTTCTTTCTGAAATAGAATGTCGCGAGGTAATAGATAGCACTCTTGGGTAGGTAAAATCTTGATTCTTTTACCTTTTCACGTGCAAATCCTACCAGCCTCGTTGATTGATCGATTCCTACTTGTCTCCTGGCTCTTAAGCTCTCCACGCGTGTACTGTCTATTAGCAATGTTCAATTTCATTCTGAAATAGACTGTCGCGAGGCAATAGATAGCACTCTTGGGTAGGTAAAATCTTGATTCTTTTACCTTTTCACGTGCAAATCCTACCAGCCACGTTGATTGATCGATTCCTACTTGTCTCCTGGCTCTTAAGCTCTCCACGCGTGTATTGTCTATTAGCAATGTTCAATTTCTTTCTGAAATAGAATGTCGCGAGGTAATAGATAGCACTCTTGGGTAGGTAAAATCTTGATTCTTTTACCTTTTCACGTGCAAATCCTACCAGCCTCGTTGATTGATCGATTCCTACTTGTCTCCTGGCTCTTAAGCTCTCCACGCGTGTATTGTCTATTAGCAATGTTCAATTTCTTTCTGAAATAGAATGTCGCGAGGTAATAGATAGCACTCTTAGGTAGGTAAAATCTTGATTCTTTTACCTTTCACGTGCAAATCCTACCAGCCCTGATTGATCGATCTCACTTGTCTCCTGGCTCTTAAGCTCTCCACGCGTGTATTGTCTATTAGTACGTTCAATTTCTTTCTGAAATAGAATGTCATGAGGGTAATAGATAGCACCCCTTAGGTAGGTAAAATTCGATTCTTTTACTCAAGTGCAAATCCCACCAGCTCCTGTTGATTGATCGATTCCACTTGCCTCTGGTTCTTAAGCTCTCTCCACGTGTATTGTCTATTAGCACGTTCAATTCTTTCTGAAATACAATGTCGCGAGGTAGATAGCACTCTGGGTAGGTAAAATCTGATTCTTTACCTTTCACATGCAAACTCTACCAGCCACGTTGATTGGATCGATTCCTACTCTGTCTCCCGGGTTCTTAAGCTCTCCACGTGTACTGTCTATTAGCAATGTTCAATTTTCTGAAATAGAATGTCTGAGGTAATAGATAGCACTCTTAGGTAGGTAAAATCTTGATTCTTTTACCTTTTCACGTGCACATCCTACCAGCCTCGTTGATTGATCGATTCCTACTTGTCTCCTGGCTTTGAAGCTCTCCACGCGTGTACTGTCGATTAGCAATGTTCAATTTTATTCTGAAATTGACTGTTGCGAGACAATAGATAGCATTCTTGGGTAGGTAAAATTTTGATTCATTTACCTTTTCACGTGCACAACTTATTAGCCTCGTTGATTGATCGATTCCTACTTGTCTCCTGGCTCTTAAGCTCTCCACGCGTGTATTGTCTATTAGCAATGTTCAATTTCTTTCTGAAATAGAATGTCGCGAGGTAATAGATAGCTCTCTTGGGTAGGTAAAATCTTGATTCTTTTACCTTTTCACGTGCAAATCCTACCAGCCACGTTGATTGATCGATTCCTACTTGTCTCCTGGCTCTTAAGCTCTCCACGCGTGTACTGTCTATTAGCAATGTTCAATTTCATTCTGAAATAGACTGTTGCGAGACAATAGATAGCACTCTTGGGTAGGTAAAATCTTGATTGATTTACCTCTTCACGTGCACAACTTATCAGCCTCGTTGATTGATCGATTCCTACTTGTCTCCTGGCTTTGAAGCTCTCCACGCGTATACTGTCTTTTAGCAATGTTCAATTTCTTTCTGAAATAGAATGTCGCGAGGTAATAGATAGCACTCTTGGGTAGGTAAAATCTTGATTCTTTTACCTTTTCACGTGCAAATCCTACCAGCCTCGTTGATTGATCGATTCCTACTTGTCTCCTGGCTCTTAAGCTCTCCACGCGTGTACTGTCTATTAGCAATGTTCAATTTCATTCTGAAATAGACTGTCGCGAGGCAATAGATAGCATTCTTGGGTAGGTAAAATCTTGATTGATTTACCTCTTCACGTGCACAACTTATCAGCCCCGTTGATTGATCGATTCCTACTTGTCTCCTGGCTTTGAAGCTCTCCACGCGTGTACTGTCTATTAGCAATGTTCAATTTCATTCTGAAATAGACTGTTGCGAGACAATAGGTAGCACTCTTGGGTAGGTAAAATCTTGATTCATTTACCTTTTCACGTGCACATCTTACCAGCCTTATTGATTCATCGATTCCTACTTGTCTGCTGGTTTTGAAGCTCTCCACGCGTGTACTGTCTATTAGCAATGTTCAATTTCATTCTGAAATAGACTGTCGCGAGGCAATAGATAGCATTCTTGGGTAGGTAAAATCTTGATTGATTTACCTCTTCACGTGCACAACTTATCAGCCCCGTTGATTGATCGATTCCTACTTGTCTCCTGGCTTTGAAGCTCTCCACGCGTGTACTGTCTATTAGAAATGTTCAATTTCATTCTGAAATAGACTGTTGCGAGACAATAGATAGCACTCTTGGGTAGGTAAAATCTTGATTCATTTACCTTTTCACGTGCACATCTTACCAGCCTTATTGATTCATCGATTCCTACTTGTCTCCTGGTTTTGAAGCTCTCCACGCGTGTACTGTCTATTAGCAATGTTCAATTTCTTTCTGAAATAGAATGTCGCGAGATAATAGATAGCACTCTTGGGTAGGTAAAATCTTGATTCATTTACCTTTTCACGTGCACAACTTATCAGCCTCGTTGATTGATCGATTCCTACTTGTCTCCTGGCTTTGAAGCTCTCCACGCGTGTACTGTCTATTAGCAATGTTCAATTTCTTTCTGAAATAGAACGTCGCGAGACAATAGATAGCACTCGTGGGTAGGTAAAATCTTGATTCATTTACCTTTTCACGTGCACATCTTACCAGCCTTATTGATTCATCGATTCCTACTTGTCTCCTGGTTTTGAAGCTCTCCACGCGTGTACTGTCTATTAGCAATGTTCAATTTCTTTCTGAAATAGAATGTCGCGAGATAATAGATAGCACTCTTGGATAGGTAAAATCTTCATTCATTTACTTTTTCACGTGCAAATCCTACAAGCCCCGTTGATTGATCGATTCCTACTTGTCTCCTGGCTCTTAAGCTCTCCACGCGTGTACTGTCTATTAGCAATGTTCAATTTCATTCTGAAATAGACTGTTGCGAGACAATAGATAGCACTCTTGGGTAGGTAAAATCTTGATTCATTTACCTTTTCACGTGCACATCTTACCAGCCTTATTGATTCATCGATTCCTACTTGTCTCCTGGCTTTGAAGCTCTCCACGTGTAATTGTCTATTAGCAATGTTCAATTTCTTTCTGAAATAGAATGTCGCGAGGCATGATAAGACTCTTGTAGGTAAAATCTTGATTCTTTACCTTTTCAAGTGCAACCTACCGCCCGTTGATTGGATCGATTCCTACTTGTCTCCTGGCTCTAAGTTTCCAATGCGTGTACTGTCTATTAGCAATGTTCAATTTCTTTCGAAATAGAATGTCGTGAGTAATAGATAGCATTTTGGGTAGGTAAAATCTGATTGATTTACCTTCACGCACAACTTATCAGCCCTGCTGATTGATCGATTCCTACTTGTCTCCCTGGGTTTGAAGCTTCCACGCGTATACTGTCTATTAGCAATAAATTCAATTTCTTCTGAATAGAATGTCGCGAGGTAATAGATAGCACTTTGGGTAGGTAAAATTGATTCTTTTACCTTTTCACGCAAACTCTACCAGCCTGTTGATTGATCGGGATTCCTACTTGTTCTGGCTCTTAAGCTCTCCACGCGTGTACTGTCTATTAGCAATGTTCAATTTCTTTCTGAAATAGAATGTCGCGAGATAATAGATAGCACTCTTGGATAGGTAAAATCTTGATTCATTTACCTTTTCACGTGCACATCTTACCAGCCTTATTGATTCATCGATTCCTACTTGTCTCCTGGTTTTGAAGCTCTCCACGCGAGTACTGTCTATTAGCAATGTTCAATTTCTTTCTGAAATAGAATGTCGCGAGATAATAGATAGCACTCTTGGGTAGGTAAAATCTTGATTCATTTACCTTTTCACGTGCACAACCTATCAGCCTCGTTGATTGATCGATTCCTACTTGTCTCCTGGCTTTGAAGCTCTCCACGCGTGTACTGTCTATTAGCAATGTTCAATTTCATTCTGAAATAGACTGTTGCGAGACAATAGATAGCACTCTTGGGTAGGTAAAATCTTGATTCATTTACCTTTTCACGTGCACATCTTACCAGCCTCGTTGATTGATCGATTCCTACTTGTCTCCTGGTTTTGAAGCTCTCCACGCGTGTACTGTCTATTAGCAATGTTCAATTTCTTTCTGAAATAGAATGTCGCGAGGTAATAGATAGCACTCTTGGGTAGGTAAAATCTTGATTCTTTTACCTTTTCAAGTGCAAATCCTACCAGCCTCGTTGATTGATCGATTCCTACTTGTCTCCTGGCTCTTAAGCTCTCCACGCGTGTACTGTCTATTAGCAATGTTCAATTTCTTTCTGAAATAGAATGTCGCGAGGTAATAGATAGCATTTTTGGGTAGGTAAAATCTTGATTGATTTACCTCTTCACGTGCACAACTTATCAGCCCCGTTGATTGATCGATTCCTACTTGTCTCCTGGCTTTGAAGCTCTCCACGCGTATACTGTCTATTAGCAATGTTCAATTTCTTTCTGAAATAGAATGTCGCGAGGTAATAGATAGCACTCTTGGGTAGGTAAAATCTTGATTCATTTACCTTTTCACGTGCACAACTTATCAGCCTCGTTGATTGATCGATTCCTACTTGTCTCCTGGCTTTGAAGCTCTCCACGCGTGTACTGTCTATTAGCAATGTTCAATTTCATTCTGAAATAGACTGTTGCGAGACAATAGATAGCACTCTTGGGTAGGTAAAATCTTGATTCATTTACCTCTTCACGTGCACAACTTATCAGCCCCGTTGATTGATCGATTCCTACTTGTCTCCTGGCTTTGAAGCTCTCCACGCGTGTACTGTCTATTAGAAATGTTCAATTTCATTCTGAAATAGACTGTTGCGAGACAATAGATAGCACTCTTGGGTAGGTAAAATCTTGATTCATTTACCTTTTCACGTGCACATCTTACCAGCCTTATTGATTCATCGATTCCTACTTGTCTCCTGGTTTTGAAGCTCTCCACGCGTGTATTGTCTATTAGCAATGTTCAATTTCTTTCTGAAATACAATGTCGCGAGGTAATAGATAGCACTCTTGGGTAGGTAAAATCTTGATTCTTTTACCTTTTCACATGCAAATCCTACCAGCCACGTTGATTGATCGATTCCTACTTGTCTCCTGGCTTTGAAGCTCTCCACGCGTGTACTGTCTATTAGAAATGTTCAATTTCATTCTGAAATAGACTGTCGCGAGACAATAGATAGCACTCTTAGGTTGGTAAAATCTTGATTCATTTACCTTTTCACGTGCACATCTTACCAGCCTCGTTGATTGATCGATTCCTACTTGTCTCCTGGCTTTGAAGCTCTCCACGCGTGTACTGTCTATTAGAAATGTTCAATTTCATTCTGAAATAGACTGTCGCGAGACAATAGATAGCATTCTTGGGTAGGTAAAATTTTGATTCATTTACCTTTTCACGTGCACAACTTATTAGCCTCGTTGATTGATCGATTCCTACTTGTCTCCTGGCTCTTAAGCTCTCCACGCGTGTATTGTCTATTAGCAATGTTCAATTTCTTTCTGAAATAGAATGTCGCGAGGTAATAGATAGCACTCTTAGGTAGGTAAAATCTTGATTCTTTTTACCTTTCTCACGCAAATCCTACCAGCCCTTGATTGATCGATTCCTACTTGTCTCCTGGTTTTGAAGCTCTCCACGCGTGTACTGTCTATTAGAAATGTTCAATTTCATTCTGAAATAGACTGTCGCGAGGCAATAGATAGCACTCTTGGGTAGGTAAAATTTTGATTCATTTACCTTTTCACGTGCACAACTTATTAGCCTCGTTGATTGATCGATTCCTACTTGTCTCCTGGCTCTTAAGCTCTCCACGCGTGTATTGTCTATTAGCAATGTTCAATTTCTTTCTGAAATAGAATGTCGCGAGGTAATAGATAGCACTCTTAGGTAGGTAAAATCTTGATTCTTTTACCTTTTCAAGTGCAAATCCTACCAGCCTCGTTGATTGATCGATTCCTACTTGTCTCCTGGCTCTTAAGCTCTCCACGCGTGTATTGTCTATTAGCAATGTTCAATTTCTTTCTGAAATACAATGTCGCGAGGTAATAGATAGCACTCTTGGGTAGGTAAAATCTTGATTCTTTTACCTTTTCACATGCAAATCCTACCAGCCACGTTGATTGATCGATTCCTACTTGTCTCCTGGCTCTTAAGCTCTCCACGCGTGTACTGTCTATTAGCAATGTTCAATTTCTTTCTGAAATAGAATGTCGCGAGGTAATAGATAGCACTCTTAGGTAGGTAAAATCTTGATTCTTTTACCTTTTCACGTGCAAATCCTACCAGCCTCGTTGATTGATCGATTCCTACTTGTCTCCTGGCTCTTAAGCTCCACGCGTGCATGTCCTCAGTGTTCACTTTCTGAAATGTTCGTCGCGAGGTAAATAGATAGCACCCCTTGTGGTAAATCTTGATTCTTTTACCTTTCACATGCAACCTACCAGCCACGTTGATTGGATCGATTCCACTTGTCTCCTGGCTTTGAAGCTCTCCACGCGTGTACTGTCTATTAGCAATGTTCAATTTCATTCTGAAATAGAATGTCGCGAGGTAATAGATAGCACTCTTAGGTAGGTAAAATCTTGATTCTTTTACCTTTTCACGTGCACATCCTACCAGCCTCGTTGATTGATCGATTCCTACTTGTCTCCTGGCTTTGAAGCTCTCCACGCGTGTACTGTCGATTAGCAATGTTCAATTTTATTCTGAAATTGACTGTTGCGAGACAATAGATAGCATTCTTGGGTAGGTAAAATTTTGATTCATTTACCTTTTCACGTGCACAACTTATTAGCCTCGTTGATTGATCGATTCCTACTTGTCTCCTGGCTCTTAAGCTCTCCACGCGTGTATTGTCTATTAGCAATGTTCAATTTCTTTCTGAAATAGAATGTCGCGAGGTAATAGATAGCACTCTTGGGTAGGTAAAATCTTGATTCTTTTACCTTTTCACGTGCAAATCCTACCAGCCTCGTTGATTGATCGATTCCTACTTGTCTCCTGGCTCTTAAGCTCACCACGCGTGTACTGTCTATTAGCAATGTTCAATTTCATTCTGAAATAGACTGTTGCGAGACAATAGATAGCACTCTTGGGTAGGTAAAATCTTGATTGATTTACCTCTTCACGTGCACAACTTATCAGCCTCGTTGATTGATCGATTCCTACTTGTCTCCTGGCTTTGAAGCTCTCCACGCGTATACTGTCTTTTAGCAATGTTCAATTTCTTTCTGAAATAGAATGTCGCGAGGTAATAGATAGCACTCTTGGGTAGGTAAAATCTTGATTCTTTTACCTTTTCACGTGCAAATCCTACCAGCCTCGTTGATTGATCGATTCCTACTTGTCTCCTGGCTCTTAAGCTCTCCACGCGTGTACTGTCTATTAGCAATGTTCAATTTCATTCTGAAATAGACTGTCGCGAGGCAATAGATAGCATTCTTGGGTAGGTAAAATCTTGATTGATTTACCTCTTCACGTGCACAACTTATCAGCCCCGTTGATTGATCGATTCCTACTTGTCTCCTGGCTTTGAAGCTCTCCACGCGTGTACTGTCTATTAGCAATGTTCAATTTCATTCTGAAATAGACTGTTGCGAGACAATAGGTAGCACTCTTGGGTAGGTAAAATCTTGATTCATTTACCTTTTCACGTGCACATCTTACCAGCCTTATTGATTCATCGATTCCTACTTGTCTGCTGGTTTTGAAGCTCTCCACGCGTGTACTGTCTATTAGCAATGTTCAATTTCTTTCTGAAATAGAATGTCGCGAGGTAATAGATAGCAATCTTGGGTAGGTAAAATCTTGATTCTTTTACCTTTTCACGTGCAAATCCTACCAGCCCCGTTGATTGATCGATTCCTACTTGTCTCCTGGCTCTTAAGCTCTCCACGCGTGTACTGTCTATTAGCAATGTTCAATTTCATTCTGAAATAGACTGTTGCGAGACAATAGATAGCACTCTTGGGTAGGTAAAATCTTGATTCATTTACCTTTTCACGTGCACATCTTACCAGCCTTATTGATTCATCGATTCCTACTTGTCTCCTGGTTTTGAAGCTCTCCACGCGTGTACTGTCTATTAGCAATGTTCAATTTCTTTCTGAAATAGAATGTCGCGAGATAATAGATAGCACTCTTGGGTAGGTAAAATCTTGATTCATTTACCTTTTCACGTGCACAACCTATCAGCCTCGTTGATTGATCGATTCCTACTTGTCTCCTGGCTTTGAAGCTCTCCACGCGCGTACTGTCCATTAGCAATGTTCAATTTCATTCTGAAATAGACTGTTGCGAGACAATAGATAGCACTCTTGGGTAGGTAAAATCTTGATTCATTTACCTTTTCACGTGCACATCTTACCAGCCTCGTTGATTGATCGATTCCTACTTGTCTCCTGGTTTTGAAGCTCTCCACGCGTGTACTGTCTATTAGCAATGTTCAATTTCTTTCTGAAATAGAATGTCGCGAGGTAATAGATAGCACTCTTGGGTAGGTAAAATCTTGATTCTTTTACCTTTTCAAGTGCAAATCCTACCAGCCTCGTTGATTGATCGATTCCTACTTGTCTCCTGGCTCTTAAGCTCTCCACGCGTGTACTGTCTATTAGCAATGTTCAATTTCTTTCTGAAATAGAATGTCGCGAGGTAATAGATAGCACTTTTGGGTAGGTAAAATCTTGATTGATTTACCTTTTCACGTGCACAACTTATCAGCCTCGTTGATTGATCGATTCCTACTTGTCTCCTGGTTTTGAAGCTCTCCACGCGTGTACTGTCTATTAGAAATGTTCAATTTCATTCTGAAATAGACTGTCGCGAGGCAATAGATAGCACTCTTGGGTAGGTAAAATTTTGATTCATTTACCTTTTCACGTGCACAACTTATTAGCCTCGTTGATTGATCGATTCCTACTTGTCTCCTGGCTCTTAAGCTCTCCACGCGTGTATTGTCTATTAGCAATGTTCAATTTCTTTCTGAAATAGAATGTCGCGAGGTAATAGATAGCACTCTTAGGTAGGTAAAATCTTGATTCTTTTACCTTTTCAAGTGCAAATCCTACCAGCCTCGTTGATTGATCGATTCCTACTTGTCTCCTGGCTCTTAAGCTCTCCACGCGTGTATTGTCTATTAGCAATGTTCAATTTCTTTCTGAAATACAATGTCGCGAGGTAATAGATAGCACTCTTGGGTAGGTAAAATCTTGATTCTTTTACCTTTTCACATGCAAATCCTACCAGCCACGTTGATTGATCGATTCCTACTTGTCTCCTGGCTCTTAAGCTCTCCACGCGTGTACTGTCTATTAGCAATGTTCAATTTCTTTCTGAAATAGAATGTCGCGAGGTAATAGATAGCACTCTTAGGTAGGTAAAATCTTGATTCTTTTACCTTTTCACGTGCACATCCTACCAGCCTCGTTGATTGATCGATTCCTACTTGTCTCCTGGCTTTGAAGCTCTCCACGCGTGTACTGTCGATTAGCAATGTTCAATTTTATTCTGAAATTGACTGTTGCGAGACAATAGATAGCATTCTTGGGTAGGTAAAATTTTGATTCATTTACCTTTTCACGTGCACAACTTATTAGCCTCGTTGATTGATCGATTCCTACTTGTCTCCTGGCTCTTAATCTCTCCACGCGTGTATTGTCTATTAGCAATGTTCAATTTCTTTCTGAAATAGAATGTCGCGAGGTAATAGATAGCACTCTTGGGTAGGTAAAATCTTGATTCTTTTACCTTTTCACGTGCAAATCCTACCAGCCTCGTTGATTGATCGATTCCTACTTGTCTCCTGGCTCTTAAGCTCTCCACGCGTGTACTGTCTATTAGCAATGTTCAATTTCTTTCTGAAATAGAATGTCGCGAGGTAATAGATAGCACTCTTGGGTAGGTAAAATCTTGATTCATTTACCTTTTCACGTGCACATCTTACCAGCCCCGTTGATTGATCGATTCCTACTTGTCTCCTGGCTTTGAAGCTCTCCACGCGTATACTGTCTATTAGCAATGTTCAATTTCTTTCTGAAATAGAATGTCGCGAGGTAATAGATAGCACTCTTAGGTAGGTAAAATCTTGATTCTTTTACCTTTTCACGTGCAAATCCTACCAGCCTCGTTGATTGATCGATTCCTACTTGTCTCCTGGCTCTTAAGCTCTCCACGCGTGTACTTTCTATTAGCAATGTTCAATTTCATTCTGAAATAGACTGTCGCGAGGCAATAGATAGCATTCTTGGGTAGGTAAAATCTTGATTGATTTACCTCTTCACGTGCACAACTTATCAGCCCCGTTGATTGATCGATTCCTACTTGTCTCCTGGCTTTGAAGCTCTCCACACGTGTACTGTCTATTAGCAATGTTCAATTTCATTCTGAAATAGACTGTTGCGAGACAATAGATAGCACTCTTGGGTAGGTAAAATCTTGATTCATTTACCTTTTCACGTGCACATCTTACCAGCCTTATTGATTCATCGATTCCTACTTGTCTCCTGGTTTTGAAGCTCTCCACGCGTGTACTGTCTATTAGCAATGTTCAATTTCTTTCTGAAATAGAATGTCGCGAGATAATAGATAGCACTCTTGGGTAGGTAAAATCTTGATTCATTTACCTTTTCACGTGCACAACTTATCAGCCTCGTTGATTGATCGATTCCTACTTGTCTCCTGGTTTTGAAGCTCTCCACGCGTGTACTGTCTATTAGAAATGTTCAATTTCATTCTGAAATAGACTGTCGCGAGACAATAGATAGCACTCTTGGGTAGGTAAAATCTTGATTCATTTACCTTTTCACGTGCACAACTTATCAGCCTCGTTGATTGATCGATTCCTACTTGTCTCCTGGTTTTGAAGCTCTCCTCCGCGTGTACTGTCTAGTAGCAATGTTCAATTTCGTTCCTGAAATAGACTGTTGCGAGACAATAGGTAGCACTCTTGGGTAGGTAAAATCTTGATTCATTTACCTTTTCCGCGTGCACATCTTACCAGCCTTATTGATTCATCGATTCCTACTTGTCTCCTGGTTTTGAAGCTCTCACGCGTGTACTGTCTAATAGCAATGTTCAATTTCTTTCTGAAATAGAATGTCATGAGGTAATAGATAGCACTCTTGGGTAGGTAAAATCTTGATTCATTTACCTTTTCCACGTACACAACTTATCAGCCTCGTTGATTGATCGATTCCTACTTGTCTCCTGGCTTTGAAGCTCTCACGCGTGTACTGTCTATTAGCAATGTTCAATTTCGTTCTGAAATAGACTGTTGCGAGACAATAGGTAGCACTCTTGGGTAGGTAAAATCTTGATTCATTTACCTTTTCACGTGCACATCTTACCAGCCTTATTGATTCATCGATTCCTACTTGTCTCCTGGTTTTGAAGCTCTCCACGCGTGTACTGTCTATTAGCAATGTTCAATTTCTTTCTGAAATAGAATGTCGCGAGATAATAGATAGCACTCTTGGATAGGTAAAATCTTCATTCATTTACTTTTTCACGTGCAAATCCTACAAGCCCCGTTGATTGATCGATTCCTACTTGTCTCCTGGCTCTTAAGCTCTCCACGCGTGTACTGTCTATTAGCAATGTTCAATTTCATTCTGAAATAGACTGTTGCGAGACAATAGATAGCACTCTTGGGTAGGTAAAATCTTGATTCATTTACCTTTTCACGTGCACATCTTACCAGCCTTATTGATTCATCGATTCCTACTTGTCTCCTGGCTTTGAAGCTCTCCACGCGTGTACTGTCTATTAGCAATGTTCAATTTCATTCTGAAATAGACTGTTGCGAGACAATAGATAGCACTCTTGGGTAGGTAAAATCTTGATTCATTTACCTTTTCACGTGCACATCTTACCAGCCTTATTGATTCATCGATTCCTACTTGTGTCCTGGTTTTGAAGCTCTCCACGCGTGTACTGTCTATTAGCAATGTTCAATTTCTTTCTGAAATAGAATGTCGCGAGATAATAGATAGCACTCTTGGATAGGTAAAATCTTGATTCATTTACCTTTTCACGTGCACATCTTACCAGCCTTATTGATTCATCGATTCCTACTTGTCTCCTGGTTTTGAAGCTCTCCACGCGAGTACTGTCTATTAGCAATGTTCAATTTCTTTCTGAAATAGAATGTCGCGAGATAATAGATAGCACTCTTGGGTAGGTAAAATCTTGATTCATTTACCTTTTCACGTGCACAACCTATCAGCCTCGTTGATTGATCGATTCCTACTTGTCTACTGGCTTTGAAGCTCTCCACGCGTGTACTGTCCATTAGCAATGTTCAATTTCATTCTGAAATAGACTGTTGCGAGACAATAGGTAGCACTCTTGGGTAGGTAAAATCTTGATTCATTTACCTTTTCACGTGCACATCTTACCAGCCTCGTTGATTGATCGATTCCTACTTGTCTCCTGGTTTTGAAGCTCTCCACGCGTGTACTGTCTATTAGCAATGTTCAATTTCTTTCTGAAATAGAATGTCGCGAGGTAATAGATAGCACTCTTGGGTAGGTAAAATCTTGATTCTTTTACCTTTTCAAGTGCAAATCCTACCAGCCTCGTTGATTGATCGATTCCTACTTGTCTCCTGGCTCTTAAGCTCTCCACGCGTGTACTGTCTATTAGCAATGTTCAATTTCTTTCTGAAATAGAATGTCGCGAGGTAATAGATAGCATTTTTGGGTAGGTAAAATCTTGATTGATTTACCTCTTCACGTGCACAACTTATCAGCCCCGTTGATTGATCGATTCCTACTTGTCTCCTGGCTTTGAAGCTCTCCACGCGTATACTGTCTATTAGCAATGTTCAATTTCTTTCTGAAATAGAATGTCGCGAGGTAATAGATAGCACTCGTGGGTAAGGTAAAATCTTGATTCATTTACCTTTTCACGTGCACATCTTACCAGCCTTATTGATTCATCGATTCTTGTCTCTGGTTTGAAGCTCTCTACGCGTGTACTGTCTATTAGCAATGTTCAATTTCTTTCTGAAATAGAGATGTCGCGAGATAATAGATAGCACTCTTGGGTAGGTAAAATCTTGGTCATTTACCTTTCCACGTGCACAACATCAGCCTCGTTGATTGAGTCGATCCCTACTGCAATCTCCCTGGCTTTGAAGCTCTCCACGCGTGTACTGTCTAGCCAGCAATGTTCAATTTCATTCTAGAATGAACTGTTGCGAGACAATAGATAACACTCTCTTGGGTGAGTAAAATCTTGATTCATTTACCTTTTCACGTGCACATCTTACCAGCCTCGTTGATTGATCGATTCCTACTTGTCTCCTGGTTTTGAAGCTCTCCACGCGTGTACTGTCTATTAGCAATGTTCAATTTCTTTCTGAAATAGAATGTCGCGAGGTAATAGATAGCACTCTTGGGTAGGTAAAATCTTGATTCTTTTACCTTTTCAAGTGCAAATCCTACCAGCCTCGTTGATTGATCGATTCCTACTTGTCTCCTGGCTCTTAAGCTCTCCACGCGTGTACTGTCTATTAGCAATGTTCATTTCATTCTGAAATAGACTGTTGCGAGACAATAGGTAGCACTCTTGGGTAGGTAAAATCTTGATTCATTTACCTTTTCACGTGCACATCTTACCAGCCTTATTGATTCATCGATTCCTACTTGTCTCCTGGCTTTGAAGCTCTCGCGTATGCTGTCTAGTAGCAATGTTCAGTTTCATTCTGAAAATAGACTGTTGAGAACTCTAATAAGATAACACTCTTGGGTAGGTAAAATCTTGATTCTTTTACCTTTTCACGTGCAAATCCTACCAGCCCCGTTGATTGATCGATTCCTACTTGTCTCCTGGCTCTTAAGCTCTCCACGCGTGTACTGTCTATTAGCAATGTTCAATTTCATTCTGAAATAGACTGTCGCGAGGCAATAGATAGCATTCTTGGGTAGGTAAAATCTTGATTGATTTACCTCTTCACGTGCACAACTTATCAGCCCCGTTGATTGATCGATTCCTACTTGTCTCCTGGCTTTGAAGCTCTCCACGCGTGTACTGTCTATTAGAAATGTTCAATTTCATTCTGAAATAGACTGTTGCGAGACAATAGATAGCACTCTTGGGTAGGTAAAATCTTGATTCATTTACCTTTTCACGTGCACATCTTACCAGCCTTATTGATTCATCGATTCCTACTTGTCTCCTGGTTTTGAAGCTCTCCACGCGTGTACTGTCTATTAGCAATGTTCAATTTCTTTCTGAAATAGAATGTCGCGAGATAATAGATAGCACTCTTGGATAGGTAAAATCTTCATTCATTTACTTTTTCACGTGCAAATCCTACAAGCCCCGTTGATTGATCGATTCCTACTTGTCTCCTGGCTCTTAAGCTCTCCACGCGTGTACTGTCTATTAGCAATGTTCAATTTCATTCTGAAATAGACTGTTGCGAGACAATAGATAGCACTCTTGGGTAGGTAAAATCTTGATTCATTTACCTTTTCACGTGCACATCTTACCAGCCTTATTGATTCATCGATTCCTACTTGTCTCCTGGCTTTGAAGCTCTCCACGCGTGTACTGTCTATTAGCAATGTTCAATTTCATTCTGAAATAGACTGTTGCGAGACAATAGATAGCACTCTTGGGTAGGTAAAATCTTGATTCATTTACCTTTTCACGTGCACATCTTACCAGCCTTATTGATTCATCGATTCCTACTTGTGTCCTGGTTTTGAAGCTCTCCACGCGTGTACTGTCTATTAGCAATGTTCAATTTCTTTCTGAAATAGAATGTCGCGAGATAATAGATAGCACTCTTGGATAGGTAAAATCTTGATTCATTTACCTTTTCACGTGCACATCTTACCAGCCTTATTGATTCATCGATTCCTACTTGTCTCCTGGTTTTGAAGCTCTCCACGCGAGTACTGTCTATTAGCAATGTTCAATTTCTTTCTGAAATAGAATGTCGCGAGATAATAGATAGCACTCTTGGGTAGGTAAAATCTTGATTCATTTACCTTTTCACGTGCACAACCTATCAGCCTCGTTGATTGATCGATTCCTACTTGTCTCCTGGCTTTGAAGCTCTCCACGCGTGTACTGTCCATTAGCAATGTTCAATTTCATTCTGAAATAGACTGTTGCGAGACAATAGATAGCACTCTTGGGTAGGTAAAATCTTGATTCATTTACCTTTTCACGTGCACATCTTACCAGCCTCGTTGATTGATCGATTCCTACTTGTCTCCTGGTTTTGAAGCTCTCCACGCGTGTACTGTCTATTAGCAATGTTCAATTTCTTTCTGAAATAGAATGTCGCGAGGTAATAGATAGCACTCTTGGGTAGGTAAAATCTTGATTCTTTTACCTTTTCAAGTGCAAATCCTACCAGCCTCGTTGATTGATCGATTCCTACTTGTCTCCTGGCTCTTAAGCTCTCCACGCGTGTACTGTCTATTAGCAATGTTCAATTTCTTTCTGAAATAGAATGTCGCGAGGTAATAGATAGCATTTTTGGGTAGGTAAAATCTTGATTGATTTACCTCTTCACGTGCACAACTTATCAGCCCCGTTGATTGATCGATTCCTACTTGTCTCCTGGCTTTGAAGCTCTCCACGCGTATACTGTCTATTAGCAATGTTCAATTTCTTTCTGAAATAGAATGTCGCGAGGTAATAGATAGCACTCTTGGGTAGGTAAAATCTTGATTCTTTTACCTTTTCACGTGCAAATCCTACCAGCCTCGTTGATTGATCGATTCCTACTTGTCTCCTGGCTCTTAAGCTCTCCACGCGTGTACTGTCTATTAGCAATGTTCAATTTCATTCTGAAATAGACTGTCGCGAGGCAATAGATAGCATTCTTGGGTAGGTAAAATCTTGATTGATTTACCTCTTCACGTGCACAACTTATCAGCCCCGTTGATTGATCGATTCCTACTTGTCTCCTGGCTTTGAAGCTCTCCACGCGTGTACTGTCTATTAGAAATGTTCAATTTCATTCTGAAATAGACTGTTGCGAGACAATAGATAGCACTCTTGGGTAGGTAAAATCTTGATTCATTTACCTTTTCACGTGCACATCTTACCAGCCTTATTGATTCATCGATTCCTACTTGTCTCCTGGTTTTGAAGCTCTCCACGCGTGTATTGTCTATTAGCAATGTTCAATTTCTTTCTGAAATACAATGTCGCGAGGTAATAGATAGCACTCTTGGGTAGGTAAAATCTTGATTCTTTTACCTTTTCACATGCAAATCCTACCAGCCACGTTGATTGATCGATTCCTACTTGTCTCCTGGCTCTTAAGCTCTCCACGCGTGTACTGTCTATTAGCAATGTTCAATTTCTTTCTGAAATAGAATGTCTCGAGGTAATAGATAGCACTCTTAGGTAGGTAAAATCTTGATTCTTTTACCTTTTCACGTGCACATCCTACCAGCCTCGTTGATTGATCGATTCCTACTTGTCTCCTGGCTTTGAAGCTCTCCACGCGTGTACTGTCGATTAGCAATGTTCAATTTTATTCTGAAATTGACTGTTGCGAGACAATAGATAGCATTCTTGGGTAGGTAAAATTTTGATTCATTTACCTTTTCATGTGCACAACTTATTAGCCTCGTTGATTGATCGATTCCTACTTGTCTCCTGGCTCTTAAGCTCTCCACGCGTGTATTGTCTATTAGCAATGTTCAATTTCTTTCTGAAATAGAATGTCGCGAGGTAATAGATAGCACTCTTGGGTAGGTAAAATCTTGATTCTTTTACCTTTTCACGTGCAAATCCTACCAGCCTCGTTGATTGATCGATTCCTACTTGTCTCCTGGCTTTGAAGCTCTCCACGCGTGTACTGTCTATTAGCAATGTTCAATTTCTTTCTGAAATAGAATGTCGCGAGGTAATAGATAGCACTCTTGGGTAGGTAAAATCTTGATTCTTTTACCTTTTCAAGTGCAAATCCTACCAGCCTCGTTGATTGATCGATTCCTACTTGTCTCCTGGCTCTTAAGCTCTCCACGCGTGTACTGTCTATTAGCAATGTTCAATTTCTTTCTGAAATAGAATGTCGCGAGGTAATAGATAGCATTTTTGGGTAGGTAAAATCTTGATTGATTTACCTCTTCACGTGCACAACTTATCAGCCCCGTTGATTGATCGATTCCTACTTGTCTCCTGGCTTTGAAGCTCTCCACGCGTATACTGTCTATTAGCAATGTTCAATTTCTTTCTGAAATAGAATGTCGCGAGGTAATAGATAGCACTCTTGGGTAGGTAAAATCTTGATTCTTTTACCTTTTCACGTGCAAATCCTACCAGCCTCGTTGATTGATCGATTCCTACTTGTCTCCTGGCTCTTAAGCTCTCCACGCGTGTACTTGTCTATTAGCAATGTTCAATTTCATTCTGAAATAGACTGTCGCGAGGCAATAGATAGCATTCTTGGGTAGGTAAAATCTTGATTGATTTACCTCTTCACGTGCACAACTTATCAGCCCCGTTGATTGATCGATTCCTACTTGTCTCCTGGCTTTGAAGCTCTCCACGCGTGTACTGTCTATTAGCAATGTTCAATTTCATTCTGAAATAGACTGTTGCGAGACAATAGATAGCACTCTTGGGTAGGTAAAATCTTGATTCATTTACCTTTTCACGTGCACATCTTACCAGCCTTATTGATTCATCGATTCCTACTTGTCTCCTGGTTTTGAAGCTCTCCACGCGTGTACTGTCTATTAGCAATGTTCAATTTCTTTCTGAAATAGAATGTCGCGAGGTAATAGATAGCACTCTTGGGTAGGTAAAATCTTGATTCTTTTACCTTTTCACGTGCAAATCCTACCAGCCCCGTTGATTGATCGATTCCTACTTGTCTCCTGGCTCTTAAGCTCTCCACGCGTGTACTGTCTATTAGCAATGTTCAATTTCATTCTGAAATAGACTGTTGCGAGACAATAGATAGCACTCTTGGGTAGGTAAAATCTTGATTCATTTACCTTTTCACGTGCACATCTTACCAGCCTTATTGATTCATCGATTCCTACTTGTCTCCTGGTTTTGAAGCTCTCCACGCGTGTACTGTCTATTAGCAATGTTCAATTTCTTTCTGAAATAGAATGTCGCGAGATAATAGATAGCACTCTTGGGTAGGTAAAATCTTGATTCATTTACCTTTTCACGTGCACAACCTATCAGCCTCGTTGATTGATCGATTCCTACTTGTCTCCTGGCTTTGAAGCTCTCCACGCGTGTACTGTCCATTAGCAATGTTCAATTTCATTCTGAAATAGACTGTTGCGAGACAATAGATAGCACTCTTGGGTAGGTAAAATCTTGATTCATTTACCTTTTCACGTGCACATCTTACCAGCCTCGTTGATTGATCGATTCCTACTTGTCTCCTGGTTTTGAAGCTCTCCACGCGTGTACTGTCTATTAGCAATGTTCAATTTCTTTCTGAAATAGAATGTCGCGAGGTAATAGATAGCACTCTTGGGTAGGTAAAATCTTGATTCTTTTACCTTTTCAAGTGCAAATCCTACCAGCCTCGTTGATTGATCGATTCCTACTTGTCTCCTGGCTCTTAAGCTCTCCACGCGTGTACTGTCTATTAGCAATGTTCAATTTCTTTCTGAAATAGAATGTCGCGAGGTAATAGATAGCATTTTTGGGTAGGTAAAATCTTGATTGA
>JAQBSW010011509.1:0-19852 GCA_029291075.1 Eudiplozoon nipponicum
ATCATTTAACTTAAAATTTAATTTAAAACGAAAACATTTAGGAAGAACATGTTTTAAACAAATATATAAAATGGAAATATTTCACACTTGCCTTACGAGTTGATTCTTCATTAGCGTATATTTATTATACCATTTAACGGCGTTTCTGTTATAGTTCCATATTAAATGTTTCTTGAAGGAGTTGCATTGATGCGCACCTGGAATAATTGTATTTACCTGTAATATATATCTACTTGCACACTATTGGTTAAACGGCAAATTTCGCTTTTTCTCGTTGGTGCAACGTAAATAAAATTGAATTTAATTTACGCAATATATCGGCCATTAATTTGTGTCGTTACAACAATTTCCTCTCTGAAAAAAAAGGAAAAGAATTCCTCTCTGCGAGGCTAGATAAGAAATGCATGACAGAGTTCGAACCAAGTTAAGCAAAAATATGATGAACCATAAGTGCTGGGCTTAAATATGCTTGTTGGTTGCTTCAACAATGATATGATGCCAGGTAACCACTAGGAATTGCTACACAAATTGTTAGCTCTAGTGGTCGGTCATAGCACGTGAGGCAAAATAGAGCAGTGTAAGTTTTGGGAGCCGCAGCGTGAAGATTTCGAGGTAAATCGCCTCTGAATTTGCCAGGTTTAAGTTAAAACCTAAGCAGGTTGGATCGTCGTCAATGTGTTTGTATACGACCAAAGGAGCTAGAGTGCTCGACGTTGTGGTCATGACATTTGTAGAGTGGTCTTTGTGAAATAGATAAAGTTGAGATATGCATTGAAAGTGGCCTGTACCATGATATGAAGCTGATCACTACTTAGTGTTGCTACACGAAAGCGTTAGCTCTAAGTAGCTGGTCATACCAAAATAGGCAGTGTGATGTCATGTGTGAGAAATACATTATAATGTAAAAATATATACATTAAAATCAAAGGTAACTGCATAAAAATATGTACACGAACATTGCCTCAGAGATGGTATAATACCAAAGAACTGTTCAAAAATGCTACACAATTGTTAGCTAAGAACAGCTGGTTATGCCACGTGAGACAAATACGAAAAATAACGTAAGGTTAAAAAATTTTGATAGATAATGTTAATGTTTAAAAAAATTAATTACGCGTTATACAAAGCAGGATATTGAGATTGTGGGCAGACGGAGCCTGAGACGTGTGTAGAAGGTTGAACGCTCTCAGGATCAGGCGGTTCGATAAACGGTTTCAACCTGTCTATGCTTACTGATGTCGGTGTAGCGCCTTGCATAATAATGAAGTATTTTGGTTGTCTGAGCAAAATCGGGTAAGGACCGCGATACTTTGGTTGTAGTGGTGCAACAGCATTGTCGTTGCGAACGAGTACTCTCTTGCAGCTGTGGAGCTGTGGGTGAACGAAGACTGGACGAGGC
The DNA here is from genome assembly GCA_029291075.1 of Eudiplozoon nipponicum. Classification (NCBI taxonomy): domain Eukaryota; kingdom Metazoa; phylum Platyhelminthes; class Monogenea; order Mazocraeidea; family Diplozoidae; genus Eudiplozoon; species Eudiplozoon nipponicum. The sequence goes on from JAQBSW010011509.1 coordinate 1,400, forward strand.
GTATGCCTCGGCTGCTGTTCAGACATGTTACCGAAATAAAGTCGAAGGCGGGTAGCTTCGTCTTGTGGGTCATCTTGTGCCGGTAGTAGACGTGGGAGCTGACTAGGCAGGCGTAGATTCATGCCATACAAGAGTTGTGACGCAGATGTTTTAATGGATTCACGAGTACGGGAACGCATGGCAAGCAGAACTAAAGGTAGTGCATGGACCCAGTTGCCATTAATGGACGAGGATGCTAAAGCAGCTTTGAGTTCCCTATGCATTCACTCCACCATGCCATTAGCTTGGGGATGGTAGGCAGTTGTTTGGCGTAAGATGCATCCCATGTACCGCAAGGTGGTTTTGAAACTATCAGATGAGAAGCAAGTGCCTCTGTCCGTGATGACCTCATTGGAAACACCATAATTGGATATCCATACAGAGATAAAACCGTTAGTTACTTCAGATAAATACTGTTTGTTGCGAAGAACTAATATATATGCAAGTATGTATTAGGTTTTCGAACCTAGTAACAAATTAGTTCAGTTGTGACCAGAAGGATAAACCAAATGCAGCATGAACGGAAAGTATAATCTCATGCACATTCGTTTCGTGCTTACTGGCGACTCATCAGTAGGAGCCGGTATTACGCCCTTTAACCACTATATATTTGGTAGAAGAATGTGGAATAATAGGACGGTACAATCTCCTAGACGAATGTGTAAACCTGTAATAGTGAAGCTAACATAATCTAAAGTCAACGACAATGCGACTTCAATGCTAACTCACACTATATAATATATATACCGTGTCTGTAAAGGATACTAACACTATGGCCATTGTGTTAGTAACTGATACCTTTTTTGAAATCGATGAGTACCGGATACTAACACTATGGTTTCCGAGTCGGTACATGATACCAACCTGATGGATATAAATTTATGCTAAAGTTCACCCAAATTGAGAATTACAACAATTTCCGAACACCTGTTACTCCAGTTAAACCATACACTCTGGCCTTCATCGACATCAGTTATCACATTTCGCGGTAAGCATGACATCAATCAATTCAATTTATTACAGTTAAATACTGCTTGTTGCGCAGAACTAATATATATGCAAGTATGTATTAGGTTTTGCGAACCTAGTATCAAATTAGTTCAGTTGTGACCAGAAGGATAAACCAAAGGCAGCATGAACGGAAAGTATAATCTCATGCACATTCGTTTCGTGCTTACTGGCGACTCATCAGTAGGAGCCGGTATTACGCCCTTTAACCACTATATATTTGTTAGAAGAATGTGGAATAATAGGACGTCTAGGAGATTGTACCGTCCTATTATTCCACATTCTTCTACCAAATATATAGTGGTTAAAGGGCGTAATATCGGCTACTACTGATGAGTCGCCAGTAAGCACGAAACGAATGTGCATGAGATTATACTTTCCGTTCATGCTACCTTTGGTTTATCCTTCTGGTCACAACTGAACTAATTTGTTACTAGGTTCGCAAAACCTAATACATACTCGTGTAGAGGATGTTAAATCCTCCGCCTTATGTAAAATGACCTTGACTGATAAATTTAAACCACCATAGCTGATTGTAACGAACTTTATTTAAAAAGATTTTTTTTTATTTTCCAGAACATTCTTTGTTTAAATACTTGATTTTAAAATTGTGCGCTATTTTCAGTTTTTGAGTATCTTGCTTCCTGTCTTGTTCTAAAATTTTGGTCTGCTGCATTTTAACATTACTTTCCATTATAAACGATTACAACAATTTTCAATATACTCTTCCAATTCTTGCCTTGTGTTCTGATATAATATAGCACTGAGGAGGAGCCTTGGAACAGGTATAATTGTTTTATTTGTGGGTCACGTACACATCAAAACAGATTATTGCTGGGACTGTAGCTTTCCGAATCTCACCTTCCACTTGCCATAAGTAAGTGTCAATTTAATTATTAAAACATTTGATCATGGATACCGATATTAAGTATGAGGACACATGCAAGTTAGTGCAGGACATAGCGGACTTTAATTTAAATGACACTAGCAATAATATAAGCATATCAGACTCTACTGTGAATTTTAGGACTTCCAGCGATCTGGCATCTATGGGGCTTACAGACACGAATAGGTTAGGGGCCTCAACACATATATATTAGATCTTCGCAACAAACAGTATTTAACTGTAATATATTGAAATGAATGATGTCATGCTTACCGCGAAATGTGATAACTGATATCGATGAAGGCCAGAGTGTATGGTTTAACTGGAGTAACAGGTGTTCGGAAATTGTTGTAATTCTCAATTTGGGTGAACTTTAGCATAAATTTATATCCATCAGGTTGGTATCATGTACCGACTCGGAAACCATAGTGTTAGTATCCGGTACTCATCGCTTTCAAAAAAGGTATCAGTTACTAACACAATAGCCATAGTGTTAGTATCCTTTACAGACTCGGTATATATATTATATAGTGTGAGTTAGCATTGAAGTCGTATTGTCGTTGACTTCAGATTATGTTAGCTTCACTATTACAGGTTTACACATTCGTCTAGGAGATTGTACCGTCCTATTATTCCACATTCTTCTACCAAATATATAGTGGTTAAAGGGCGTAATACCGGCTCCTACTGATGAGTCGCCAGTAAGCACGAAACGAATGTGCATGAGATTATACTTTCCGTTCATGCTGCCTTTGGTTTATCCTTCTGGTCACAACTGAACTAATTTGTTACTAGGTTCGCAAAACCTAATACATACTTGCATATATATTAGTTCTTCGCAACAAACAGTATTTAACTGTAATATATTGAATTGAATGATGTCATGCTTACCGCGAAATGTGATAACTGATATCGATGAAGGCCAGAGTGTATGGTTTAACTGGAGTAACAGGTGTTCGGAAATTGTTGTAATTCTCAATTTGGGTGAACTTTAGCATAAATTTATATCCATCAGGTTGGTATCATGTACCGACTCGGAAACCATAGTGTTGGTATCCGGTACTCATCGATTTAAAAAAGGTATCAGTTACTAACACAATAGCCATAGTGCTAGTATCCTTTACAGACTCGATCTATATATTATATATTGTGAGTTAGCATTGAAGTAGTATTGTCGTTGACTTTAGATTATGTTAGCTTCACTATTACAGGTTTACACATTCGTCTAGGAGATTGTACTGTCCTATTATTCCACATTCTTCTACCAAATATATAGTGGTTAAAGGGCGTAATACCGGCTCCTACTGATGAGTCGCCAGTAAGCACGAAACGAATGTGTATTAGATACTTCGTCTGCAGAAATGATGCCAAGAGGTAATGCCCCAGGCCACCGTGTAAATCTATCGGTCATATTTAGAAGGTAGCTCCCAGATGAACTATGTCGATGTGGACGATGGGTAGGCGAGAAGTAGTTCGAAATTGTTGCAACTTAGAACAAGTGTGTCGTGTGATCTTATTTTCCTGACAAATAGCACACTCGGAGACCCATCGTTTAATATTCTGCCTAAGTCTGTGACCACAGAAACGATTTGTAAGAAGTCGGACAATCGCTTGGCTTCCTGGGTGTGAAATTGAGTGAATTGAATCGAAAACTGTTCTCAGAAGGCTGGTCGGCAGAACTGGCTTGTTGGGCTGCGTACCCGTGAAGTAAACAATTGGTAAGCCTTCCCACAGACGGCATATGAACTTGGTTGAGTGACGGGCTATTGATCTTTGAATGTGAATGTCACCGCGTTGTTCAGTTTGCAGGAGAGTTGGTGTTAGTGCAGGTTCACTGAGTTCCACGGAGTTGACAGTGAATGGTGACGGCGAAGGTAGTTGTAGAGAGACGTCTGGCCTGGACAGGGCATCTGCCCAGACCACCTTAAATAGATTATCAAACGTTGTTCCGTCTTTCGGTATGAAATTCGAACCCTCTAAATGTAAGATACTGTTACAGGATCACCCACCACTCACTCCAACGTTGCGACTGCAGAATGAAGATCTTGACATAGTCGACAGGTTTACATATCTTGGGAGCTCTATCAATAACGTAGGCAATATGTCCGACGAGGTGAGATTACGGATCGCGAAAGCTAGAGTAGCTTTCTCGAACCTTCGTCATTTATGGAGAAACGCGAATATTTCACTTTGCCTTAAAGGTCGTGTTTACAATGCATCTGTATGCGCAGTCTTACTATACGCTAGTGAAACTTGGCCTCTTAGAGTTGATGATCTGAGACGCTTACAGGCATACGATCATCGTTGTTTGAGAAGTATAGCACATGTTGGTTACCAACGACGAATAACTAACGTTGACATCCGTAGACGTATTTTTGGATCTGACAATAAGTGCTCGTCTTTAGAAAAGCAAATAAGGCTCCATCAACTTCGTTGGCTTGGTCACGTTTTGCGTATGCCCTCATTCCGATTGCCCAAAAGAGCTCTGTTCTCTCATCCAGCACTAAATTGGCGTAAGAAACAAGGTGGGCAGATTTTGACATGGCAGAAACAATTAAAGTCACTTACATCCAAATTGGGTAGTATAGGATCCACTCGTCTGCCGGGATGGGGTCCCCGTGCACATCACAGTTCTTGGTTAGAAACTCTTAGCGATATGGCAGCGAATCGAGCTCAGTGGCGATCTTGTTTCAGATGTATAGTAGAATCATCTTCGTTACTTTCTTTTCTTAGTAGGGCAAAGTTAGCTGCGAGGTTCGGTTTGTTTATGACGTGATACGGTGAAATCCGCAAGAAAGCTGTGTTGCTGATGTCGCCTTGCCCGAATGCTAACTTGGCCATAATGGTGTTGTGGAGAGGTTTAGTTTGCCTCATTTCTGTGAGTTATCCTGATAAATTTACTCATAGTAGCAAGGTTTTCCTTCTCTCTCTACCCCTCTCCCTCTCTCGTAAATCTCAATAATAATTTATCTAAATTCACTTATATACTTTTTTTCATTCCTTATGGTTATATGGCAGTAAAACATTAGTCACTTGACTTTTGTGTGGCTGGAAATGATGATGGTGATGAAACCTTGAACCTTTGTCAGATGAACTATGTTGATGTGGACGATGGCTAGGCGAGAAGTAGTTCGAAAATGTTGCAACTTAGAACGAGTGTGTCGTGTGATCTTATTTTTCTGACAAATAGCACACTCGTAGACCCATCGTTTAACATTCTGCCTACGTCTGTGACCCCAGAAACGATCTGTAAGAAGTCGGGCAGTCGCTTGGATTCCTGGATGATAAATTGAGTGAATTGAATCGAAAACCTTTCTCTGAAGGCTGGTCGGCAGAACTGGCTTGTTGGGCTGCGTACCCGTGAAATAAACAATTGGTAAGCCTTCTCACAGACGGCATATGAACTTGGTTGGGTGACGGGCTATTGATCTTTGAATTTGAATGTCACCGCGTTGCTCCGTTTGCAGGAGAGTTGGCGTTAGTGCAGGTTCAGTGAGTGCCACGGAGTTGACAGTGAATGGTGACGGCGAAGGTGGTTGTAGAGAGACATCTGGCCTGGACAGGGCATCTGCATTGAAGTTTTGTTTGCCCTTCACGTGAAAGACGTCAAATTGCCATTCGCTTAGCCTGAAAACTGTCTTTCCACTCTGGCAGGGTACTTGGCGATAGATGAAGTTGCGTTTCGAAGTGCGCTAACTAGTGGTGCATGATCTGTGAAAACAACAAATCTGCTACTGCCAATGATGCTGATAAAATGGCGTACTGCGTCGTGGATGGCGAGAAATTCTCGAACGAAAGTATCGTACCTCCTTTCTACTGGTTGGAGAGTACGCGAGTAGAAACTGATAGGCTTCCGAACTCCGTCGATCTCTTGTTCCAACGTGGCTCCAATAGCGAATTCAGATGCATCTGTCGTGAGAAGAAATGGCTTTTCAAAATCTGAGTGAGTTAGCATTGTGGCATTTGCTAACGAGTTGATGGCAAGTCGAAGTAATTCCTCGTCTTCGGATGACCAAGCAATGATGGAATTCTTGCTAAGTCCTTTTCGGTTCCGCAGGTGCCTGAACAAAGGATAAAGTTGTTTTGAAAGGCCCGGAATGAACATGCGATAATAGTTTAGTACTCCCAGGATTTTGTGCAACTCGCTAACAGTCCTTGGTGACTTGATATTCTTGATTGAATTCGTCTTTGACGGCAACGGTTGAATACCTTTGGCCGTGATACGATGCCCTAAGAAGTCCACGGATGAAGTTGCAATCTGCGTCTTGTCACAGTTGATCTTGAGTCCGTGGTTGGATAAGCGTGAGAGGACATTTCGTAGATACTTCGCATGAGATTCTAGATCTGGACTTAATACCATAATGTCATCGAGATATGACATACAATAAGCAGAATCGTCGCGAAGTATGTTGTCCATGAATCTTTGAAATGTCTGTGTAGCACACTTAAGTCCAAAAGGCATGTAAAGATATTCGAAAAGGCCAAATGGAGTGATGACTGCAGTTTTCTCGATATCCTCTGATGCTATCGGGATATGATGGTAGGCTTGTCTGAGGTCAATCACCGAGAAGAAATTGCTGCCGTTGAGTTTTTCAAGTAAAGTGTTAATATTTGGAATAGGATATGCATCAGATTTTGTCACTGAATTTAGCTTACGGTAGTCTCCACAGGCTCTGTACGATCCGTTTGATTTAGAGACTAAGTGCAGTGGTGACGCCCATGAACTTTTCGATGGTCTGATGATTCCCTCTTCCAAAAGCCTTGAGAATTCTTCTTGGGCAGCTTTCAGCTTAGCAGGGGCCAGTGGTCGCTTCTTGAGTGCAATAGGTTGTCCTTCTGTGACGATATGTTGCATCGTGCTGGAGACTCGTAGCTCTGACTTGTTAAGATCGAAAAGTGACTTGTATTTTTGAAGAGCTGCTGATATCTCTGTTGAATTATGCACTGGGGTTGGCTGAATGACCTGTAACTCCAAACGCTTGGAGGCAAGTGTCCAAAAACCTTGCTCAAGTCCGGTGGAGGGGTCGATGATCATTTGATTGGCAAGATCAACAATGAGCCAAAATTTCATAAGGAAATCAAGGCCTATTATATTATGTGAGACCTTGGCAATGATGAAGTTGTGGGAAAATTCACGTCGTAGACCTATGTTGAGTGTGCGGTACCGGCAGCCATAAGTTGGTATGGGCTCGCCTGTAGCTGTTGCGAGAAGAACGCCTAAGGAACACCTCGGCCATTGAATCACCCTTGAGAACTGAGTCTGCCGCACCTGTGTCTACGATGAACTCTTCGCCAGTTTTGAAATCAAGAAGTTGAAGAAGCTCGTTGGGCTGTTTGGCCGGGTCATGCAAACAAGTAGGCTAGTGATTGCGACCGGCGTTGTCCGTTTGGTTCTCTATGTGAAAAATTCGGTGTGGACGAAAAGAGTCGACAGGGATGTCGGATTGTAGTTGGCTTCTTCCCTGTGGCGCCGTTGATGCCGTTGATGTGCAGAAAGTACGGTCTTCTACTTCCTGCGCCAGACGTTTCCCGATACTGATGCACCCTTGTGCCTGCGGTCTGTTGTCCTTTCCGTCAGCTGTGGAAATTGGCACTCATTCGGAAATTCTTCGGAACGACAAAGACAGACTTGGCATGAATAAAAAACTTCTGGTGGTTATAACACCAGTTCTTTGGGGCATATTTATTAAAGGATTGCGGAGATCTCGATCGCCGCCTACCGTTATAATTGGGCTTAGGAACGAATTTGGGTCGAGCATTCACTTGATTTAGCTCGGATTTGGTAATGGCCAATCCTTCTAGAACTTTAGCCATGTTCGTCATTGTCCTCTCTAAATAGGAGAGTCTATCATCTTGCGGGGGTGAAGAAAAGGATGGTTGATTCACTTTGGGTTCCAAAACCCTATATTCTAACTCACATCTCTCAGATAAGTCATCTATAGAGAGAGTGTTTGGAAGCTGTCTGGCAAAGAGTTTTAATGTTTGTGGAAGATTGTTAATAAAAACAACCTTAGCCTCATGGTCAGAAATGTTGGTTTTATACCAACGTTTCCGTAATTCCCTCAGTATTTCGATGGGGCCAAGGTTTGGCATGTCTAACTGCGCATATTTGTTTATTATCTGCTCAGTTTCTGTGGGCCCAAGCAAGGATTCTACTTCGTTTTGTAGGCCCAAAATGGGATTAGGTAGCTTCCTAATGGCCTCAAGCTTAGGATAAATCCGTCGCTGCAATTCAGAAGGTAGTTTAGCAAAAACCTTCGACAGTTTTTGATGACTGTCATAATCAGGAAACGGGGAGAAAGAGGAGTCTACGCGCATAAAGAATAGTTCACTATCTCCATCCCAAACAGGAACATCAGTATCTAAAATTGGACCTGACATTTCAACAATCTTACGGGATCTTAAAAGCATAAATTTATAATCAATATGAAAATATATAAATATACTTTAACGAAACGCTTACCCACAAAAAGCTTCCACAGTTGAATGAGCGCAGAACAGAAACACGTCACAGTAGCTGCTTCCAAAAATTGAAATTATCCGCAATTGAGCCTGTCGAGTACGTACGTTGCCGTTTTGTACGTAGGAAAGATGAACAGAGTGTCCGTTGGCCTTTGATGCCAATGTATTATTGTTATTATATCCCCAAAAAAAATTCAACATAAATCCACGAATATATACCCAACAAAATTCCCAGAAGACCACGATCAGGGTAAGGAAAACGCAAATGTTAATCTATTTTTATCCCAAATAAATGAAAAAGGAAGTCAATTTTATTTATACCAAAAAAAATCAGAACAATAATCAATATCCTGGCGCGGTCGCCAATTTTGTAAACGCCCCGGCTTCAAGTAAATGACGTACGACGTTACAAACTCGGTTAAGGTGCCCTGAATATAGATATTGTTATGATAAAGGGCCCTTAACAGGGCCTTGTCGTGCGTTCTCCTGAATTATTCAGAGTGTGAAGATGTCCTAGAGCCTTGGGTGGACTCTGGCTGTTGTTCCTTCTGTTGTCGAGTTGTAATCACGATGTGGAAAACTTCGTTCAGGTTCTGCAATGAATTCGCTCGTCTCGCTGGTTGTACCACAACAAGGTGAGTCACGGATGTAGCCAATTGTTGGTGAAACAAATCAAATCACCAGCGTAGGTATTGACAGCCAACAGAACGCACACGCGTAACGCAAGGCAGAATGCAAATGCGACAACTGACTTGCATGGTAAATTGCCGTGCTTAAATAGCATGCCATTGTAATATATGTCTACTTGCACACTATTGGTTAAACGGCAAGTTTCGCTTTTTTCTCATTAGTGCAACGTAAATAAAATTGAATTTAATTTACGCAATATGTCGGCTACTAATTTGTGTCGTTACAATACGTAATTGGGTACTACAATGCTTTCTTTATTCTTATCTCTATCAAACGCGATTTATATATCCCTTTATTTCTCTGAGGTAAAATAATTCCATATATAAACAAATAACTAATACTTATTAGGGAATTCTGTCCTGATCGACAAGTCTTTGAAGGATAGTAGGTTGCATTTTTATATTTGAAGATGTTTTATATTTTCTGCTGAGTTATTAATATTATATTTTTCTTTTCGTATAATTATATCATTTATTATATTACACTTTTATTAAGTAGGCATCTACTGATGCCACCAAGTAAATTTCTGTGGTGGTTGCTCAGTTAGAGCTTTGCCTCAGATTTCGTCAGCATGGTTTGTGTTGACAGAACTAAAAACTAAGAAGCCTTCTATTTTGAATATCATTGATGGTTGTGCTTAACCAATACTATGCTCAGTCTGCCAAGACGAATAATAAATTTTCCTTTAAAACGAGAAAACTTAGTGAAACCATGCTTATGCAAGGACGTGAAGATCGTCTAAAACAAAGATATGTTCAGAGTATAGCTCGTGATGCGTGCCTTTTAGTAGATCTTAAAACACCTGGCTGGAGACATGCATCTGCGGGTGTTGCAAAAATTACTTTACCTCAATGCACTTTTACTACAGCATCCGGAAATTCAGGGACTAAAATGTATCCTTACACTCTGTATACGCCATGTAAGTTTATTTTAGTATAATAATACATTTATTTGGCAACAAAGGCCAACGGCCCAACAGTTGAAATGATGAGGTACAAATCAAGAGTAGGATATGTAAAGATGAATGTAATTGTGACTAGCAAAGTATTTAACCATAGGGGAGGAGGGAGTTGAGAAAGAGAAGTCCTTTCATAAACTTCGAGATAATTTGTTATGATGATAAGGAGATTCGATTGAACTAGGAAGGATCGACTAGAGTACAGATCGTGAAAAGTATCAATGCGGGATTTTCTGGTGTCGGACGGACGAATTTTATTCTAAGCTAGAGGGCGATGGATCTACTGCAGAAGGCGACCGACGAAGTTCTTTGCCGTGGATCTCCAGTTTCTGTAGGTAGTATTGACTAGGGTAGAGTTGATTAGATTGGAGCTGTTGGAGAGTCTGCACTTCCATATATTTATATGTTAATGAAAATGCTATATAAACGTTTTATTTACAGTTATTTGTATTGTTTCCTGAATGTTAACACAATTAATTAAGTAGATATGATATTTTTTAAAAATCTCACGAACTCATTCATTCAAGATTGGTCATAACAATAATCAATGCAGCCATTCCTTAAGTACTTTTCGATTGCCCTGCGGAAGTTCTTTTTGTCGATCATCTTGTCCTCACTAAATAGGAATATTTAGCAAAGCAAGTGCGCGATAAAAAAATTACGACATGGATATATTAGTATAAACTAGGTACAATTAACGCATAACTTTACAACCAGCAGTAGTGTTCGTCAAGGTTGTCCACTTTCCCCATTTTTGTTTAATTTTGTAATCGATGCTATTATGAACAACACTCTCTCACACATTCAGGACGCTGGAGTTGAAGTTCTCCCGGGAGATAAACTAGTCGATCTTGACTATGCGGACGATATCGTACTATTATTCGACAATCAGCATGCTGCCCAGACCACCTTAAATAGATTAGCAAACGTTGTTCCGTCTTTCGGTATGAAATTCGCACCCTCTAAATGTAAGATACTGTTACAGGATCACCCACCACTCACTCCAACGTTGCGACTGCAGAATGAAGATCTTGACATAGTCGACAGGTTTACATATCATGGGAGCTCTATCAATAACGTAGGCAATATGTCCGACGAAGTGAGAATACGGATCGCGAAAGCTAGAGTAGCTTTCTCGAACCTTCGTCATTTATGGAGAAACGCGAATATTTCACTTTGCCTTAAAGGTCGTGTTTACAATGCATCTGTACGCGCAGTCTTACTATACGCTAGTGAAACTTGGCCTCTTAGAGTTGATGATCTGAGACGCTTACAGACATTCGATCATCGTTGTTTGAGAAGTATAGCACATGTTGGTTACCAACAACGAATAACTAACGTTGACATCCGTAGACGTATTTTTGGATCTGACAATAAGTGCTCGTCTTTAGAAAAGCAAATAAGGCTCCATCAACTTCGTTGGCTCGGTCACGTTTTGCGTATGCCCTCATTCCGATTGCCCAATAGAGCTCTGTTCTCTCATCCAGCACCAAATTGGCGTAAGAAACAAGGTGGGCAGATTTTGACATGGCAGAAACAATTAAAGTCACTTACATCCAAATTGGGTAGTATAGGATCCACTCGTCTGCCGGGATGGGGTCCTCGTGCACATCACAGTTCTTGGTTAGAAACCCTTAGCGATATGGCAGCGAATCGAGCTCAGTGGCGATCTTGTTGCAGATGTATGGTAGAATCATCTTCGTATCTTTCTTTTCTTAGTAGGGCAAAGTTAGCTGCGAGGTTCGGTTTGTTTATGACGTGATACGGTGAAATCCGCAAGAAAGCTGTGTTGCTGATGTCGCCTTGCCCGAATGCTAACTTGGCCATAATGGTGTTGTGGAGAGGTTTAGTTTGCCTCATTTCTGTGAGTTATCCTGATAAATTTACTCATAGTAGCAAGGTTTTCCTTCTCTCTCTACCCCTCTCCGTCTCTCGTAAATCTCAATAATAATTTATCTAAATTCACTTATATACTTTTTTTCACTCCTTATGGTTATATGGCAGTGAAACATTAGTCACTTGACTTTTGTGTGGCTGGAAATGATGATGATGATGATGCTTTAAGATAAAAATCCATGATAGCAAAAGTTTTACTTATTAATCTCTAAATTACGGCATGTGAACACACATGCGTTAGTCAACACTGAACCCAATGAATCTAATCTAGTAAGAGATTTAACATGTATAACGTTAATTGAATGATCTTTTCCTGACCGAAATAGACGAAAACAGACTCATCTATATTGTACTCTAATCGTAAGCATCAAAATTGTTTGTAATGTTGTATTGGAAATGTAAAATTGTTACCAAACACAAAGGGATAACATGCACGTTAGGGAAAGGTATAAAACCTGAAATAGAACACGAACGACCGATGTAATTGCACGGGCGTGCTTAAATAAAAGTTATTCCAGAAATTATTACATTTGTTCCATAAGAATAACAAGTCAATAACCGTGGTTTTAATTTAAAATTAAATTAGTGATTTATTTTTTCGGAGTAAACACGTCCTCCATGTACTCCGCCAACTGAAAAAGCGTCTAATAATAGACGTAATCTCCCAGCTTTAGCTGACGTCGCATTGTTCCAGATTGAGTTTTCTCACTGGTGCCTCTCACTGCATCTTGTTCATCCTCCAATTTAGCTGGCGTCCGTGATGTCCTCTATGCGTCTTGTTCATACTGTTCATTTAAAGCGAGTCCCGACAAAGTTAGGATTTTCGTATCTGATTCGATCATGGAATGATAGTAATTTATCTTTTCTTATTTCTTGGTCTTATCATCACCACAGATGAACTGTGGAATGCAGCGATTCGAAGATACACAATCCGACATGCCATTGTCTTCGATGAATACACATTTATTAGTCATACTTTTGACCTCAAATGGGCTCATTTAAAATGAAATCAAACAGTTCTTCCTAATTCTGTTAGTTTTATACATATGGTGCCTAATTCAAATCCTAGGAAACATGGCACTTGATTTCAACATATCTAGTCTGATGTTGAATCTCCGCGATTTACGTTTGCGGGTTATCGCTTTGTATTATCAGTTTCGAAGTGATCCGATTGATCTACATTTCCAAGTACGCGTCGAATTTGTCTTTTTATTGACTGAGTGCGGATTCGTCCATTTCTTCCGAAGGCTTCAACATCGTTCATACTAACTACTGGAAATGAGGTACGATATAATCTTCGTTGACTGGCATCGTTTCGATATTCAGTTTCCCATATCATCATTAGGCCTCTAATGATATGGGAAATTCCATATCGAATATTCAGTTGTAAAACCCTGTTGGCCTAATTATTCTATTATCGTTTTGTTGTAGTACTACTGAAATTACAACACATGGCACTCGTGACTAGTTCAAAAGGATTGTCTCAATCTACAGATGCTAGCGATGATTTCGCTTAGCGTTTCCTTAGCCCTGAGAAATTACTTGTCGTTCTGGCTCAGGGTTATAGGGCAGAACTTGATCGTGCTCTTCTCTCCAATGATATAGCGCGTCGAAGATCTTAAAATTCCGACTAGATCTGGTATGAATCAATAAAAACTGGTAATGTTGATGTATGGGTTGGAATTCTGTTACGTCCTTGATCACGTAGATTTTGATTTCCAGATGCATAATTTCCTCTTAAAGTGTGTTCACAATACTTTTACCAATGGGCAACCAATTTTGCTCTTTTCAGGTTTGACTACCAATCCATATCTTTTTAGCTTGATCAACACAATCTCCAAATGCTTACAGTGGTCCTAGCAAGATATTTTAAAAATAAAAATATCGCCTCTGTACCCCCTTGAAAATGGACAATCCTGGATGATCTCCACTGGCTAAACACTGGAATGTTTAACTGGCATTTTTCAGACAAAAAACATTCGAAGAAATTCATGCGAACCTCCTCCTGGTAGTCTAACTACAGTGAGTGATAAAGGAAATTCTACATCGATAAACGATGGTATGCTTTCTTGGTAAACCTCGAACCCTATTTTCTCATGGAGCAAAGTGATTTGGTTTGGTAGAAGATACGAATCATCATCAGTCACCGAGTTTTGAGGCCGATAGTTACTACATATCCTACAATGTCCCGGTTCAGGTTTTGAAACCACCAGTATCGGAGATACGAAAATGGAATTTGACCTAAAATTCCTTCGCGCAATTGCTGAATGTCTGCAGCAGAATGCTGTTGCTTGTGTTGTATAAATGTTTGAGCCGTGGGTGAACAGGTTAGCGATGCTTTTAACTAAATTCAGTGCTCTACTTCCAGCATCCCCTTTCGATGTATATTTTCAGTATTTCTCTTTATATTATATCCCATTTATTGAATGGTCTGCAACGGCGGGACGTGATACGCGGACTGACATAACCACTAGGATTCAGACAGTATATATCATCGTCCCCGTGCATTCTCCAATAGTAAAGGGTTTGGGATCTAATGACGAATTGAAATACATTTAGAAATATATCAGTCATTTGTACTTCACTTGAGAAATAAGAAACTACATTTAAAGAAAGATTTTTGCCATTATGTAACCGACTGCGCCTTCATCTATTTTACGCCTATTGGACTACCATTGGTGACCCAAAGCTGATAACTAAATGTTATGCAATCTGTTTTATCAACATGTGATCTAATTAAGCTCACTTTGGCTCCTGTGTCGACACGACAATCCAGGCAACTCAATTCGTCCTGAATTGCGAATTTATTGTTGGTTAGTCCGACAATGTTCCAAGGTAGAGTATTGACCTGCATGTTGACTGCGTGGGCCAAATCTAAACCTTGCCAAATCGTTGAGTTGTGGTTTTTTGAAACTTACTTTTGTCTCAAGCGTTCTTGTTTATTTCTTTTATCGTTGCAGTCTTTGTGATGTTCTATAGTTCTCTCCAGAAATGAGTCGGTGATTGTGTTCTCCTGTTTATGCCGAATACATAGACAATGCAGTTCTGTTTGCGTAAAAAAGGTGGGCTCCAGACTACCATCCTCCGCGCTGAGGAAGCATCGTTTTGATACGATATGAAGCTAACTGTCTCGAAAACTATGATAAATCTTGTTCCGAATTCTAAGTTTTTTGCAAACGGCTATTTTTAGCCCATCGATTAATTCATTAACCCAAGCTTCCTGGTGACACCGCACGTAAGTGTAAACCTTACTGCAGCTTTTTGGAAGACCAGTCAAACGATTATGCTATTGCCTGTCAATTTCTCTAGACAATATGCTCGATTTTCTAGATTAGTATATAGTCGACACTTTATGTCACCAAGATATGGGAGATAATCGAATCTAGCTATGAAGACAGAAACTGTTTTCCGATTTATTCCCTCAGTATGGATTAGGTCGTGGTCAGCTGAACGTTAGAAGGCGATGATCAAAAGAAAAAATTACGTGCAGACCAGTTCGCGTCCGCGGCTTTTTGATGTTCCTTTACTGTTGGACATAGTTAAGTGTCGTTTTCATTGGCTGGGACACTTTAAATTAGGACCACGCGTCCATCTCGTCAGTCTACAGAGACAAGTCTGTAAGATGACTCATTATCACGGGTAGCAATTTATAAGTCGTTAGTAACTAATGCTTCACTGCCATATAGCCATGGGAAGAAAAAATATTAATTAAGAAAATAGCAAATCGGAATAAAACCTAAAAACGAATTACAAAATTCTTTAAAAGAGAATGTTTTTGTATCTGGATAATATAAATGTATTTACACAGAAAGTGAGGCCAACTAAACCTGTGAACAATGAAGTTAAGTCAGTTTTGAAGCAAGGTAACCTGCATTACAGCTTCCTTGACGTTTTCACTGTATCGCGTCATAATCGCAACCAAACTTCACAGCCAACTCTGTCCAACTACGAAAATAAATCTATTGGAAATGTGCAACAAGATCGCCACTGAGATCGACTCGATACCATATCACACAGGGTTTCCAACCATGAACTATGATGGGCACGTCATATACTATCAAATTTGGACATAGTTTAACATTAGCTGTTTCTGCCATATACAAATCTATCTACCTTGCTTCTTATGCCAATCTAGCGCTGGGCGAGAGAAAATTACCTTGTTGAGCGATCGAAATGAAGGAATACGCAAAACGTGACGGAGCCAACGTAGTTTTTATAGCCTTATTTGTTTTTCTGACAAGGAGCACTTGTTGGTCGATCCTCAAATACGTCTACGAATGTCAGTGTTGGTTATTCGTTGTTGGTAACCTACATGTCCTATGCTTTATAAGCAACGATGGCCGAACGCATGAAAGCGTCTAAATCATCAACACTAAAGGCCTTAGTCTCACTGGCGTATAATAAAACTGAACGTACAGTTGCATTGTATTTTAGGCAGAGTGAAATACTAGCGTGTCCCCATAAATGGCGAAGGTTCGAGAAAGTTTCTCTAGCATGCGCGATTTTTGTACTCATTTCTCTGTCGTATTACTGGAGTTTTTGATAGAACTGCCAAGATGTGTTAACCTACCACCTACATCCAGATCTTTATTTTGCGGCAGCGAAGTTTGATGAATGTTGAGTGATCCGGTATAAGTTTCTTGCTCTTAGAGGATGCCAATTTCATACCGAAAGGCGGAAAAACGACTGCTAATCTACTCAAAGCGACCTGAGCAGAAACTCGATTGTAGAATAATAATAACACAATATC
The DNA here is from genome assembly GCA_029291075.1 of Eudiplozoon nipponicum. Lineage (NCBI taxonomy): Eukaryota > Metazoa > Platyhelminthes > Monogenea > Mazocraeidea > Diplozoidae > Eudiplozoon > Eudiplozoon nipponicum. The sequence goes on from JAQBSW010011509.1 coordinate 18,089, forward strand.
TGCGTAGTCAAGATCGACTAATCTAATACCCGGGAGAATTTAATACCTGAATCCTGAGTGTATGGAAGAATATTGTTCATAGCAAGATCTATTACAAAATTAAACAAAAACCGGGAATGTGGATAGCTCTGACGGACACCACGGTCTGTAATAAAGTTGTTTTTTCGTAGTAGGCCTTAACCCAATCAGCGTGTGTATAGAGAGCGAATATAATATTTACAAATGTTGTGGGAATACAACTTATAGACAGAATATCGAATAGAAAATTGCGATCGACCGAGTAAAATACACCCTTCAAATCTTGAAAAGGCTGTTGTGTGACGGCGATATTCATCTCGCTGTTCAAGACCTTGCCTTAAGGTAAAACTGTCATGTATACAACCTTGTCCTGGCTGGAATTGGGCTTGTTTTTCTATAGCATGTGAATCATGAGAGACGCTAAGACGGCTTAAGTTAATCGATGCAAATAACCTAGATACGACTGAAGTCAAGCTTACAACACGATGGTCATCACATGAATTGCAATTGCCGTTTTTGAGTTATGATCAACTCGTTCAAAGCGAGTGGCACAATCTCCTCATTCCATATAGTACGGAGAAGGTTAGTCAACGCGCCGTTAATCATCGCCTACATCCTTACATAATCTTGAATGCAAGTAATTGGAGCTTGTAACTGTATTACGTTTAAGATATAGGATTGCATTCTGTGTTTCTAACTCTTGTGGCTGTTAGAGATTAACGCTCCACACTGTTGATATGGATATACCTTCAGGGATAGTGACTGATGTAGGTGCCCAAGAAAATTGGTCTTTGTAGTGTTCAACTCATTTATCATGACGACACATTTTATCGTTTATTAGATTGTAGTTTTGCTACGGTTTAATTTTCTTGGACCTGTTGCCCGAATAAGTTGAAACAACCATCGGATATTACCTGATTCAAATTCTGGACAGTACTTTGTGTTCCCTATAAGGATGAAACCGGTCTACTGGATGAATTGCCTTGTCTAAATTATACAATGCTTAGTTTATACTGACAAAATAATGCATATAAAGGTCCAGGTTTTTATATCAAGATCGCAACCTCGATTAAAAGTAATCTCTGACGTTTCTATATATCGGCATGCATTACGTAATTTTGAATGCGTTTATATATCTATTATTCATTTAGGTAAATATGGTAAAATAGTCTCGTACCAAATAGATTAAATTGAACCGGTAAATTCACCAGGCGTGATTGGAATTAAATATAAGAACTGTAACCTCGTGCTTGTGAAGCCTTACGCCCAATTAAATTAAGAAGAGGAAAACATGACTGTTTGTAAATTTGGTCATGCGACTGATGTATTCACATTATATTGCACCCTCCATATACTTTTGTCACCAGTAAATACTTATAATTAAATATTTAACAATCATTGATTGTGCGGATGGTGAAATCAATTATTTATTTAAATCAATGTTGCGAGTTTGAAATAAACACCAAACCCATGAAATATACACGCATTTTACAGTATATACTGAACACGATAGTTAATTTTCAATTATACACTAACTGATGCTTTTTGTTTATCCTTACCTTCAAGTGGAGTCTATTGCTTAGTTGCACTAACAGAGTGTTTCTGTTCACAGAAGCGCTAAACTGAGCGTTTTATGCTTAGAAGCTCAAACATAAGTTCATGATCATAAAACTAGTAACTCACTGAAATCTGTTTTCTGCATTGCAAAAACATTTCATTTAAGATGTTAGAAACACCTTTAATGTG